>NW_022046129.1:47312-59421 GCF_001654015.2 Drosophila navojoa | reverse complement strand
GGGGGGGGGGGGGGGGGGGCAGTGAGAGGGAACACACATATAATTTTTTTTATTTGCATTTCATCGATTTGAATTTGTTTGCATTTTTTTTTCGTATTATTATTGTTTTTTTTTTTTTTTAAATTTAATTTTTTGTTGTCAAGAGAAAGAGAAAAAGAAAATTCGAAAGCGAAAGTCAAAGTCAAAGACGCGGCCACACTTGGCACCAGGGGCGTGCCGGTCGAGCAGGGAGGCGGAGGCGGAGGTAGTGGAGAGAGAGAGGGAGAGGGAGAGGGGAGGCGTGGCTAATGCGTCGTTTGTCGTTTGCGCATGCGCGCATGCGCGCAGCGTTTTATAATTTCATGTCTTGTTAGTCGCTTCATCGGCGCGGCGTTGTTAATGTTACATTTACATTGGCAGCGTGTTGTTGTTGTTGTTGTTGTTTGTGTCTGTGTCTGTTTGTTAAATGACAGCCATAACAGCAACAACTATTTCTAGTGCTAATAATAGACCAGCAACAGCAACAGCAACAACAACAACAGTAACTTTATTTTAATTTTCAGCGCGTGTTCAAATGCAAATTTTGTTGATTAAAATTTTGGTTATTTACTTTTTTGGTTTTTGCCTTTTGGTTATGCAATTCGACGTTATTTCATTATATCTACTTCTTCATCATGCTGCTCTTCTCTCGTTTTTTTTTTTTTTTTATTGTAGTTTTATTTAGCTTTAATTTGATTTTATTCGGCAAGTTTCATTTTTGTGCAAAGTGCATTGAACTTTCGAGCCAAAGCAGCCTCTAATTGGCCACGTGATAATATGGCCTTATGCCATTATGCCATTATGCCTTTATGCCTCTATTATGTAGTATTTGGAAAAGTTATTCAATTCAATTCAATTATTTGTTATTCACTATTTATTATTCATTGCATTCTTCACGCACGAATAGAGCCTCATATGTATTATTGCCGTTGTCCAATTAAATCGATTTTCTTCTGAGAAGCTTGGAGAGCATTCTACGTATCCTAGTTACTGTGCAAACTGTTTGGGTCGCTCAGCTTTCAATTAATGGGAAAATACCCATGCGGATCGCTGTATGCTGGCACCAATTTGTATATATGGAATGCGAGTCGCGAGTGGAATCGCTTGTCTCCCATGCCAAGTCAGTGACATCCCGAGCACCTTACTCGGGGTTACAATGCTGGTACAATGCTGTACTGGCAAAGCTGAGACATTCGAAAATAAATAATAAACATATCACGGCAAACTATAAACACTACTCTGAAGACTCGAGTCACATGAGAAGAAGCAATTGACTTAAGGGGATATACCCATTACACTTTTCAAATATCTTTCAGTAATTTGAAGCGCAATACTTATTGAAAACTTGAAATCTAAAGTTCGTAAGGTATTCCAGGTACGCCTAAACAAATACAGTAAAATGAGCAATTATAAGAAATCGTATGAGCTATCAAATAGCAAAGACCTTGCACTCGCATTACGGCGTAAGATAGTCAGGAGTATAAAATTTAAATATCAAATCTCTAGTTTACTGAGATTGATAAATGGACAGAGGTACGGATGAGTAGAAAGACGTAAGTACGTGTAGAAGGCAGGACGGATGTGTAGAAGAAGAGACGGACGTATAGAAGAAGAGACGGACGTATAGAAGGAACAATCGCAAAAGACAAACAGATGTTAACTCAAACATACAAACTGACATACATACACAGTTATATGAACTCAGGCAGTCATCCTAATGAGATATATATATACCCTCTGGGATCTACCGAGCGTTCTTCTATTTGTTACATTCACAAAATCAAACCGAAATACCGAACTGAGAACTAATTGAAAACCATATGAAAAGTATTGCCTGGCCTCAAACTCAATTAGATTTAACTAAGCTAGGTTAAGAGTTATTATATATGATTATTGTTTATAGATAGATATATAGAGTATATAGAGTATATATGCATTATCATATCTTTCATCACATTCAGAAACTTCACTTCTCCTTGCAGGCTCTCGCTTGCATGGGGCTGGCATGTTGGCCAGCGGCGGCGCGGCACAGCGTCGTGGACACGATCATCATCATTATCATCAGCATTATCCGGATCATGTGCCGGCGACCACGGAAAATCAGGCACTGAAGGAGGCGCAGAACAAATTCCATCTGCTCGAGGCGGACTACAAGACGTTGCATGACAAGCGACTGCACGATGTGAGTGACAAACGAGTAGTTAATATAATGGGAATAGTTGCTAATCTATCTCTCTCTCTCTCTCGCTCTCGCTCTCTGCCCGCCTCTCCTCGTCTAGCTAAAGACGCTGCAAAGCGCCCACGAGCGAGAGCTGGCCTCGTGCAACGAGACGGTGCGCATTTTACAGCAGCGTTTGAATGAGCGCGAGGAGGCGTTCGCCACCCAGAAACGGCGCAAGGTCCCCGTCGATTACTATGCTCTGAAGGCCAAGGTAATGCCCCAACTCGACATATGTGGACCCCCTATAAACTCTGAATCCTTGCAGGTCTCGCTGCTGGAGCGTCGTCACTCGGAGCGCGAGGAGCGGCTGCACATGCTCGTCGAGGCGCTCAGCAAGGGGCGACTCAATGGAGCACTCGAGGACCTATTGCAGGAGAATAACAACAAGTAGTAGAGCACAGTCTAAGCTCTGAATAGCAACAGAAGGCGCAAGCAGAAACAGAAGTTGATGCAGAAGCCGAACAATAACCAGTTATCGATCATGTTATCGTTATCGCTATTGTGCGATCAAAAATCAAGCAAATCAAAATTCCAAACCTATTTGTTTTAACAAATTTGCCTTTGTGTTAAATATTGATAAATATTTTTTTTTATAAAACTTTATATATAACAATCGCTCGACAGATCGATAACAGTTACAGCCAAATTGTATTTACTTCTCTAGGTGTGTTTTTTTTTAGGAGCTGAGCCCAAGTTCAGCCAGATAGATCTCAAGTGTTGGAAGTTTCCGAATCTTAACTGAAATATGCAAAATATTTATATATATATTTATATATATATATATATATATATATAGAGTTGCTGATATTTGGCATATACGCGAATTTCCAAAGAATTCTAGTTAGTTCATAGAGAAAAAGAGAAAACCCTTAACGTTTAGCAACAACAAAAACCAAATGGAGTTTGTGATTCGTTGAATTTTTGGGCAAAAATAGAATTTGTGAATTTAAAGTACTGTAAGCGAATGCCCTCCGCTCACTGCCGCCCGCGCAGGTCAAAGGTCAACTTTTAAATATGATTACGAGAAAAATCACATAAAACTTAGGTCTTAAACACGATATAGAAAGAGACAGCGCTAGAGCCAAAGAGCGAGCAAGCGAGCGCATAGATATGAAATAATAGAAGAACTATGCATAGAGCATAGAGAGATTGAATATCATAATGAAAATCTCCCTATATATATATATATGTATGTACGTATACATAGGGCTCTCTAAAATTCTGCCAGTGAAAGTTGTTGCCGTCAGAAATGCTGGAAAGCATTCGTTAAATGCCATTCGGTCCATCCACAATTATCGAGTACTAAAAGTCTTAAGAGCCAACCACAAGTTGAATACGAAAATGTTTTCAGAATTAAATTAAAATTAAAAAAAAAGTATTACAGTAGCAGTTGAAACAAATATATATATAAAGAAATATATATAACAAAGTATTACTCTATGAAAGTATGTCCGTCGTGAGTCGTGAGTCCGTCAATTCTATGTGTAGCTAAATCAGTTTTTAATACCTATAATATCAAACTACCAAAATCTATAACTAAACTTGCATTCGTACAGTTGTTAAGTACAGGGTATAGTCGCAGTCGAGCATTGCCAACCGGCGACTATTATCTTACTAGTCTTTAATTAGGTTTGTACGCGAATACCCAGCATTCTATGCTGAGCTACATTCATCTCTAATTGTAAACACTTTCAAAAAGTTATTTAACCCAAATTCTAGCCGAACCAAGCAACCACAACATGAATAAGAAGAAGAATGTTTAAACTTCAAGTCAAATTGTCAAATTGTACAACTAAAAAAAAAAAAAAAAAAAAAAAATTAATTTTAAAAAAAAAAAAAAAAAAAAAAAAAAAAAAAAAAAAAAAAAATTGAATTTGAAATAAAAAAAAAAAAAAACAAAAAATACAATTAATAAAAAAATTCAATAAGTTTACGATAAGAATTAATTTTTTTATATCTACTTTGTTTTATAAACTAATTGAGAATTACTTTTCAACTATTTTTTTTTATTATTTACAAAACAATTTGTGATTTATTTTTTTTAGTTATTTATTATATAAGAATATTTTTTAATTTCAAATGTGATTTTGGAGTATTTCATTATTTTTATTTATAAACAATTTGTGATTTAATTTTTTTTTATTTATTATATAAGAATATTTTTAAATTTTATATGTATTCTATTTTATTTATAAACAATTTGTGATTTAATTTTTAATTATTTATTTTTATTTTTTAATTTTATATGGTTTAAAAATATTTTATTTATTTTTATTTATAAACAATTCGTGATTTATTTTTTAGTTATTTATTTTATAAGAATATTTTTTAATTTTATATGTGATTTTAGAATATATTTTATTTATAAAAAATTTGTGATTTATTTTTTAATTATTTATCATATAAGATTATTTTTTAATTTCAAATGTGATTTTAGAGTATATTATTATTATTATTTATAAACAATTTGTGATTTATTTTTTAGTTATTTATCATATAAGAATATTTTTTAATTTTATATGTGATTTTAGAATATTTAATTTATACAAAATTTGCGATTTATTTCTTAGTTATTTATTATACATACAAGAGTATTTTTTAGTTTTATATATATTTTATTTATTTTATATAACGTATTTAATACATATTTTTAAATTATCAAAACATCATATCATTTTTATTTTGAACATACATACTTAAATAGACTAAATATATTTAGAATTATATTATGCACATATTTAAATATTTTTTATATTTTATATATTGTATATTTAATTTATTTTTTATATATTAAATTTTCAGTTGACCCCAGCCAACATCCTCCTCTCATAATTTATAGGGTGCTGCCCGAATCGCTTTACCCGAGCGTTAGACGTCAAGTCAAGGCACTTGGGCTACCGGCTGATCCCAGTCAGTTCCACAGTAAGTTTTGTTCAGTTCAAGCACACAGCTAGGAGTTAGTTTGGATGATTCGAGAGCAAGAGCATCGACACGAAAATACAGAAGAAAGAGAAGAAAGACAAAAGTAGGGAGAACACAGAGGACAGCAATAAGCGAGCTGAATTGAGTGCGAGAGAGTATCAGAGGTGGCATCATGGCTGAGGGATTGCGTCGAGGCCGACGGCGTCGCATTGAGCCAGCGCGCATTCAGTACGGCGCCTGGGATAATCCGGGCGTGTCGCTGTTTGCGACCGTGCCGCAGGAGCCGGTGGGCGATATGCTGCGCCTGTTGAAGCCTCTGCCGCGGGAGGGCCGGGACAGGGCCCTGGAGATGGAAGCCTCGCCGCTGATCTTGGCGCCAACCAGCACGACAAGCCGCCTCTTTCGCGAGGTCAAGTACCAGGTGCAGCAAATAGCCGACGATCGGAACAGGAACTACCATCCCATACAGGAGCGGGAGCGTCAGTCGGCTCTCATCGCCGGCAAGCTGGCCAAGCGCAACAATCGGGAGTTCGCCGAGGTAATGCGCTCCAAGCAGCTGCAGATCAACTCGCAGAGGGTGCGCGAGCTGCAGATTGAGATCGAGCGGGCCAAGACGACGCTGAGCGTGGTGAGCAAGCGCAACGAGAACATGAGAAACAAGGGCAAGGAGCGGGTGGAGGAGCGCCGCGAGGCACTCGAGGACAGGGAGCTGGTGCGCAAAGAGAAGGAGGCCGAGCAGCAAGCCCTGCGGGATAAGACGCTCGCATACAGCCAACAGCTGGTGGCCCAGATACGCAAGCTGCAGGCGGAGCGGGCAGAGAAAGAGATGGCCGACATGGAGGAGGGTCGACTGAAGCGCTACAATGACGAGCAGGCCCACGCCAACGATGTGAAGGAGGGCATCGAGAGCAAGTTCAGGAAGAGAGCAGAGCTCAAGAAGATGCTCGACGACTTCTCGGCGCTGCAGCGCAGCTTGCGGGAGGCGAATCCGGTGCCGCCGGATAAGCTCAATGTGATACTGATGGAGGCTGTGGGCCCAGTCACCAAGTGCTTCATGAGGCAGGCGATTCAGCAGAAGCTGGACTTATTGGAGCGACGGCGTCTCATCAGTGACGGCCTTTCCGCGAAGCTGGCCGAGATACGCGGCAAGAAGGAGGCCCACGACAAAATGCTGGGCGACATTTTGGTGTCTGAGCGTCAGGTACGCGAGAAGCAGAAGGCGCGCCAGGAGGTGCTGGACCGCCATAACCAGAAGCTGCAGGTGGCCAAGGATCTGATTGAGCAGCACGAGGAGAAGGAGTTCTTCCGCGAAAAGAACGAGCTACTCTTCAGCACCATACCCACGGATGCCACCAGCTTTATGCAGCGCCAATATCAACAGACCCTCGCCAAGGAGGCGGCCAGGCGCGAAATCAATAAGATGGGAACTGCCGCCAGCGCCGCCGAAATAGCGCACAATGCACGACTCCGCGCCCTGGCCGTCGAAGAGGACCGGATGCTCAAGCAGGCCATACTCGACATGGAGGCGGACACGGAGCGTCGCGTCGATGAGGAGCGCATGCGTATACTACGCGCCCAGCCGCGTGAGATCATTGACGAGCTGCGTCCTTGCAAGCTGAGCCCCTTCGAGCGAATGACCTTTAATCTGTCATCATGCGCCAAGGACGGAGATACTCACACCCACTAACTGGCTCCAGAATCAATCCTGACTAACTAAGATAACTTGAAAGATCACTAAGATTAGGATTAGGTAGCTAATTGATTGGTTCAACTGGTTCCGTGTTCACACTCCACGATTCACACGTCGACACTCGAATACTATCGAACTGATCCAGGCAGCCACTGACAAAGCTGATGTATCATTAACACACAAACGCATATACATATATATATTTGTTTTACGTGCAATCAAATTGTGTTTTCTTATGGTTTTTGTGCTGCGGCTACAATACGCAAGGTGCACAGGGCGACACACATGTTATTTAAAGCTGCATACTTTTGGGCAGCCGCAGAAAACTCCATACGTGTTAAATATGTGATGGTTGGGTGTGCCGCATTTATTTATAGCTTTATATACATTTTAACTAACTACATAAACATTTTATTTTTTGTAATATATATATTTTTTCATTATCTTACATAGATATTTACAGTCACACTCAACTACCATATTTCTTGACCGTGCATCAGTTGGTTAATTTTTCGTAGCATACTTTTGTGCGGCTTATACTTTGAATGCTCGCTGACAAAAGCTGAGGTGCTATGGCTAGAATCAGCATTTTACAATTTATTTAACTTGAGCATATTTATGGATATCTAAGATAGTATTTTGTAATACATCTTATTTTAACATCATTTATCTGACATTATAAGTTTTCTTAGGCCATTTGTTGTCTGTCTGCCACGGTTGGGTGCATTAATGTACAGATGTCCAATACACAATTTCATTGCATACTTCTGCGCGCAGCCAACATTTTTTTAACCTTCCAATCGAGCTGAGGACGAAAGCTGCAAATTTATAACATTTTCTTATGTTGCTAAAAATTAATGTTATGAACTTTTTAAGAAGGCACAAAATCAATTTTGTTTTTCTCGCTTTATGGGCGTTTTCTTTAATATTTATATTTAGTTTTATTTTTGTATTTTGAGTTTTTTTTGTTTTTTTTTTTGTTAATTTTTTATGTATGCCTCGACTCGTATGATTAGATTTAGTTCTCGTATACATACGCATTTGTAAGTGTATAGGTACTGTATAGATGACTAACAGCTAGATACAATAGTTTAGTCACAGCTTGCTCTGCAGCACACCTGGGGCTGCCTTTACCTCCAATATAACGGTTAAGCCATAAAAAAAAAAAAACGTAAAATACATTCCAGAAATGCGTCTTTTGTTCAACTCGGACTCAATTCTGGCTACTTACAGACTAATAAATGCATTTGCCTCCGGTACGTTTCCAAAATTAATTTGTTTTTGTTTGAGTTTTGCTATTATTTTTTTTTTTTTTTTAATTTTTTTTAGATTTAGTTTTTTGGCAGTTCATGAACTTAACTTTGGCAATGTTTTTTTTTGTTTTTTTGTTTTTTTTGTTCATATTAAATTTGGAAGTAAAAGCTTGCAATAGGCATTTGTAAATCTTAAAACATTTCATTCTACCATAAATTGCGTTGTCTCCTAATTGATCTGAGCTGTATAAGGTAAATGCATGACAAAATAAAATATGTATATACATATACATGTACAATCAAAACAAAAACAAAAAAAAGTGGGTGCATAAATAAATTATGAATTAAAAAAAAAAAAAAGGTAAATGTGCGACTTATAGAGAAATGATAGATATAGATATGGTATATAGTAACTATATTGCCATGGGTGCAAGACCGGCCCTTAACTTATCATTAACTTTATATATATATAGATATGTATTATGTATGCGTTTTACGTATAGACCGAATGCTCTCGGGCATTCCTTAAATGCAACAAACAAACAAAATTCGAGCACATCGCCAGCCCAGGAGTGTGGGAACTCTCTATAACCTACTAATACACAACTCGTGCTGATCCGGTGGATGTTGGGCTTCATTTGAAGTAGTAGTTGTTGTTTAGTCAATCACCACGGACCAGGGATGATCCACCTTGCCATACTGTATGTCTGTCAGGGTCTCGCGTATCAGCTCATGGACGGGCTTCTCCTGCTCCATGGTGGGTATGTACAGATCCTGGCCCATGTAGTTGATCCGATTGACGGGACTGACCACGCAGGCGGTGCCGGTGCCGAACAGTTCCAGCAGCTGAATGGAGCCATATCAAATGCAATTAGCATCGGTGCTAACTAGAGAGCCAATATGTAATCTACTTACGCGTCCCTGGTTGAGCAGTTCCGTGACCATGGACATGGTGATGACGCCCTCGCGCACCTTGAACTTGCCCCACTGTCTGGTCATGGACAGGATCGAGTCGCGCGTGATGCCGGGCAGTATCAGACCATTCAGCGGCGGGGTTATCAGTTCTTGTTCTAAAATCAGATGAGAAAAATTACATTAGAAATTAAATTACAATACAAGTAAAAAAATTTGTTTAATCATATTATAAAAAATAATTATATTTTTTAATAAAATTAATTTTAAAAATATTATTTTTTTATTAAATAAATTTTGTTATTTTTTTTTAATTTGAAAAAAAAAAAATTCAAAATTACATTAGAAATTAAATTACAATACAAGGAAAAATTTTGTTTAATCAAGTTATAAAAAATATATATATTTTAATAAAATTAATTTAAAAAATATTATTTTTGTATTAAATAAATTTTGTTATTTTTTTTAATTTGAAAAAAATGTTTACTTAAATTTTAAATAATAGAATATTCGCATTAATTATTTTTAAATAGAAAATATTTTTTTTAATGTTAATAAAATTTTCAAAATTATATATACAGTAAAATTAATTTAAAAAATTTAAAAATAATTTAAAAAATAATTTTTTTGGGATAAATAAATTTAGTTATTTTTAAATAAAGTTTAAAATGTTTAGAGTTTCGAAAATATAAAATATAAAATAAAATATAAATATAATAAATAACAATTCCTTCTTTTTCTGTGAATATGCACGAAAATGGAGAGAAATCAAAAAGTTTGGATAAAGTTTTCCAAGACAGACTCGAATCAGAGGCAATGAGCCAATAGAGTCAGGAGTGTTAAAGGTTATACAACACTGGCTACTCACCTCCTTGATCGTTCACATAGAACATGAAGATGTTCATGGTGCCCACCTCGGTGAGCTGATGGTCCTCGCCGTAGAGCCAGAGCACCTGCTGTAGCCCCCGAGAGGCGGCCTCCTTTTGTACGTTGATGGTGGGTGCATAGTTGGAGCCCATTTTGCGATTGCCCACGCCGCCGGGCCAGGCGCGCGTGTAACGGGGATCGGCCAGGAGGGAGACAGCGCCATTGCTGCCAGTCTTAAAGTAGCTGCCCACCGGGCTGAGTATGGAGTAGAGTAGCGCCGAGTCGGATGAGGCGACGCCTAACGTGGGCTGCAATGGCAAGGGACAAAGGTCAACGTGGATTGGGAATTGGGGCTGAGAGCTTGGCTAGCGAGGCTTACATCGATGCCAATCAGGGTGGGTCGAATATAGAGGCTGGCGGCTTCTGTGTGTGGCACCCACTCGGAGTCGATGGAGAGCAGACGGGCGAGGCACTTGACAAACTCCTTGCCCTCGAAGGTGGGCAGGCCGGACCGCTGGGCGGCCATATTCATGCGGGCCATGTTCATGTCCGGCCGGAAGATGCGTATCTTGCCGTCCAGGCCGCGGTAGGCCTTCATGCCCTCAAAGAGCTGCAACGATGGAAGAAGCCAATCAGCTGGGTTGACATTGGATGTGGATGGCGATGTCGATGCGACTGTTGCAACTAAGCGGATCCACTCACCTCGACGGCATAGTGCAGCACCTTGGCAGCTGGATGCATGACTAGATTCTCCAGCGGCGTTATCTCCGGCCTCTGCCAGCCGCCCAGGCTCTTGTGATAGTAGATCTTGAGCATATGATCTGTGAACAGTTTGCCGAAGCCCAGCTCCTCGTCGTTGTCCGGCTTGGGCTGCAGCTGTTGGGGCGTGGCCAGGCGCACTGACAACTGTGACGCCTTGAACTGTTGCCCCAAGTCCTTGTCATGCTTGATCGGCTCCGGGGCGTGTGTGTACTCTGTGTTCACCGAGGCGCTGATCTCGAAATCGGCTGTGGCATTGCTCTTCTGTTGCTGCTGCTGCGCCGTCTTCAGCGACTGATTGCTGCACAGCCTGATCGACTGCTCAATGAAGCGGATCAAGCGATGCTGATTGCGGAAAATATCCTGCAAAATATTCCAAATAAATGCCAAGCTTAGTTACTATGCAATCGACAGGGAGATGGATCCATAAAGATACGGATGTTGCATCTGATCCAACTATTTATATCCTAACTAACAGAGCTCGTGAATGAAAGCTGTGAATGGAATTTCTTCTTCTGTATCATTTGAATCATCAATCATCAATCTTCTGATCGATAAGCAGTACAGTGACAATATTCAAAGTACTTGGAGCGAACTCTTTCGAATTCCTAGTTCTACAACTGAATATTTTCTTTTCATTAGTTGTACTACATATATAAAATTCTTATATGATGGAAAAGCTAACCTAAAGAACTTATATGCATCGTTGTATATTTTAGCATACACTCAGAATTTCAAACAAGTTTTATATCGAAAGCTTTTTAGCTATTTCTAGCGAAATTGAATTATCTATTCACTCTTATTTTTTTTTCGTGAAACTTGGAAACACGCTTCATTAGACTTAAAATGATTTGGATCTAAATTTAAAATTGATTTACACCTGTTTTACGGCAGACAACGAAATTGAATGCTAATTGAGTTAGATACGAAAATTTGGCGCATGGGCGGGCATTACGAATGCGAGTTGGCCTCAAAGGCGAACTCCATTTGCATAGCAGAAGCCGATCGAGGGCTGATCGAAGAGCGTAGAGCAAAGTGAGGGCAGAGGAAGAGGAAGAGGCATATACGATACATAGTATATTGTTGTAGGAACGGTCGTTCAACAACCTCGCTTAGAACTCTGCTTTGTCGAGACACACTTACACATAGACACTTATATACACACACATATAGGTATATACATATGTATATGAATACGTAACTCTGGCTATACCTATATACCTTTAATACTATTGCGTACTAAAATGGGCCACGGGCAGCTCTAATGCGAAATGCCAAATGCACTGAGCTCCAATTTAAATAAACTACACAAAAGTCAGGCTGTAAATTGAGTCTTAACGAATTCCAGGTATTAGCATCTCATTATATTGGGATCGGGGCACACGCGTGCCATATAGCTTGATTTGCCACAGCATATATCTATATCTATATCTATATCTATATCTATATCTATATCTATATCTATAT
>NW_022046129.1:8844-46245 GCF_001654015.2 Drosophila navojoa | reverse complement strand
GCCCAACGTGGGGCGAACCCAAAAACAAAAAAAAAAAAAAAAAAAAAACAAAAAAAAAAATAAAAAAAAAAAAAAAAAAAATTGATAAAGTTGTCGTAAACTGATTTCCTACACGCTCATTGAACTCGACTACTGATGCTTGCCTTTAGTTCCTTCTATTTAAAATTGAATTGAAATTGAATAAAATGAAAATATTCAATGATGAAATTTCGGGAAATGTTTTCTCGTTTTCTTTCGTTATTTGATTTAAAAAAATAAAAATAAAAAAATAAAATAAAATGTAGCACACCTCTTGTAATATGTATGAATATAATTAAAGTTTGCTTTGAGCATGGTAGGACTTATGATAAATCTGCGTTTGAAAGAAAGTGATCTCTGACGATCATTGCCTAAGTTTCAATATTTACATATATTTCAAATATTACGTCTTCTAGAAGAAAACAAAGCTTCAACATATAAATATAATAAAAAAAAACTCTAGTTATCTTTAATATCTTTAGACTCAACAAACGTATGCTAATCAAGTCTAAGCTCATGTAAATCTAAAATAGACTTTGAGATATTAAAAAAAAATTTTTTTAAATTTAATTTTAACCAAATAAACAAACGTCAAGTTAATATCTATTTATTTTATAAGTATATAATCTACCATATAGAGATAGTCTAGCTAAGTAAGATCTATAATTTAGCATTTCATTTAAACATACAGATAGTCTAGGTTTTTATGTTGTTCACTTTGTTTTTATTCACTGTTGATGCCTTTGTTATAGTTTAAATATCCATATTCCACAAATATTTACTATTAGCGCACCTGTTTGGGCTGCGCGGCACACCTGTTGCCAAGTTGCTTTCTATGTATTGTATGCTAGACACAATCTGGAGTAATGTTTCTCTTGTTGCCTTCAATATTCCAGTTGATTCTATGTAATGTTTATTGACGTCGCTTAAAATCGAACTCTAACAATTACAAGAATTGATTTTCTTTTTTTTTTTTCAAATATGTTTTAGCCTATTCAACAATCGTATTAAATAGTATATTAGTTAGTACGAACCTTTGCATTTATTGCCATTTTGGTAGTCATTCTGGTAAGCGTTCAGTGTTAACGGCCAAGCGCGCGAAATTTGTTGAAAAACAATAACAAAACCAAAACAAAACAAAATAAATAATTGGAAAAGCTTTACGCACTTTTCCACGCACGCACACGCACACACCACTTATATATAATATATAGAAATATTATCAATATTTATATATATAATATTAATTTATAATTATTTGAAATATCTTTGCACGTTTCGCACTTCTTTCACCAAAAAGTTTTGGGGCTAATCTCTATCAACAGGGAGCATAAATTTGACGCATGGACAGATAATAATAATTATTAAGTGTATATAGTATACGCTCGTCTGGTCTGGATTGTCTTTTTTTGTTTAATTCTTTTCTTTAGAATATTGTGATTATAGCTGTGTATAAATATATATGCAATATATATATATATTTCGTATATTCTGGTCGTACGATACGTGTGCACAACGCAGAGTCTCTGCAAGAACTGAGCTCCTGTCGCCGTGCGCGCCTCTATGTATAGGCAGAGCAGAAGCGCTCGTGACGGCGGCAAACAGAAACCGAAACAAAAACAACAACAGTCGACGTCAGCAGCACTGAGCGAGAGCATTCCGTTTACCGTTCAATGCGGCCGGCAGCCATTTTTAAGAGCATAGCAATTCGCTCAGCTGGCAGCGGCCAAGGGAGACAGCATAATTGTAGGCGAAGTCGCAGCGGCACGGCGAGGCGAGACGAGGCGAAGTAGCGGCCACACACACACACACACACATCTACTATATACTTATTTGGACGCAGTAGTCGGAGCTTTGCGGCGACTAAGCAACGGAACGACAGACCGCCAAAGTGACTGAACTCAAATTCGTTTTTTTTTCTTGCCGTCAGAAACTGTTTTTTTTTTGTTTCTTATTTTTCGGTCATTTGTCTTCTACTTGTTTTAAGATTTTATTTCGTTTCTATTGGCAACAACAATTCGCCGCGAATTCGGTTAAGTCTTTGTCTGTCGTTCTGCTGCTAAATCGAAATATTGTCTAAGATGATTTTTGTTGTTGTGTGTCTTGTTAATTTTTTAAATTCTCATTTGATTCTTTTTTCGGGTTGCTTTGTGCGCCTGTACTGTGAGTACTTTTTCAATAGACATTGTATGTACTATATAGCATGGCGATCTACATATGCATATTTAGATATGTAAGTTTATATCTACATACATATATAAATATTAACAAAGAATTTAACTTGTGACTCGCTGGAGAGTGATTAAAGTTTTGCCCAATTTAAACAAATAAACAGCATAGATGTATGTACATACACATTTATATATAAATATATATTTATCTAAAACGTAATACGTTATCTAAGCCAACTGATACGGCCTGAAATTGCGTAGGGATAAGCCAATATGATTCATTGCCTATGCTGGCAGAGCATGATAAATCAAAAATACTCTAGTATCAGCCCGGTCCGAAATAGATCATTATTTTTTTGCATAGCTAAAGTCCATTTCAAAACAACAACAAATTATATTGAGTTTTTGCTTTAGACATTGTCAATTCGATCTTATGCATATTTCCTAAAATTTTCAATGAAACACATCAAGTTTTCGGGCTCTCAAGCACTATGCAATATGTGAAACAATATTGACGATAAACAACTTGTTTCTAAATACGCAATTTCTGAAATGGAAAAAAATTAATGATTTCGAATCATTTCAAAAAACTCGCTCGAGTACAAAAGTACCTATGCAGATATACCCATACATAGTACATTAGTATTGCTGTCATGTATGTATGTTGGTATTGGTATATGGCGCCATATGCTTAGTATGTACATACATACATATATCATATAGTATCTTGAAACGCATTAGATGGACAAATAGAAACTATGCGGCTCTGACGCTCATCTTCAGCTGCTTCTTGAATTTTAGCTATTTTTTGTTTTCTACCTGAACACACACATACTCGGTCAACACCAACAACACCCATGTTGACATACATAAACATATTTATTTCATTTTTATCATATTAGAGAAAAAAAACCATGCATGTCATTGCGCTTATCTGGACACCTGGACAACATGATGTGCACATTTCGCTGTTTTTTCCTGGCGGTAATTTTTATTTTTGGTTTTTTTTTTTTTTTCTAGCCGCCTACTTTCTCGCTGGAACCGCAATTTCCTGGAATAGTAAACCGAATGCTCGATGCCAATCCTTAATGCGTTCATTGGCTGATGTAATATCTATCGCCGTCCATATCATCAACATAATCATCATCATCATCATCATAATTGCTGATAAGTCTGACTGCAGGTTTTTCCCACACATATTCCCCCACTATGTTTATTTACTAGATCTTTCCATGGCCTGTTCGTGTGCTCCTTTTGTGTCGCCGCCTAAGAGCCGCAACTCTTTTAAAACGCTCTTTGCGCCTTGCTCTTCGCATTCGCTCGCTCGCTCGCTCGCTCGCTTTTGCGCTCTCTTTGCTCTTTGCTGTTACATGTGGGCAGTGTAAGCATAGCAAGCAATCCTCCATCTCATTCCCTCCCTTGCCACCCCCCGATTCGCTGCTCGTCAAGCAGCTTATCGCGATCACGCGATGCGAATACACACACGCACACACACACACACACGAGCTCATATACATTCTGTTTGTTTGTATTTCCAATGTCAATGTACTGGCCGCCTGACTCAATCACTGGATATGCCCAGAACATCATGTAATATGTAACGGTGTGTGTGTGAGTGTGTGTGTGTGTGTGTGTGTGTGTGTGTGTGCCAGTGAGAGTAGCCTCTCGCAGTGGGTCAGTGTTCTGTGACCTTCAGGCTGCCTTCAGATAGGCCACCGTGTCAAGGATAGCTACTTGGACATCTTGTAAACAAGTTAGTAAATCTTACTGATCGCCCAATACATGGGGTAAACAACAAGTAGTGAGCCCCTAGTGCTAGTCATTAACAGCTTACCACAAAGTAGTGTTAATTACAGTCAACAATCGTATCGTGTAACCAGGTAAACAGGTAAAGCAAAACTTATCTCCCCTATACTAAATGCCATATCAGAACTTTCCTGTTTCCTGTCACCACTCAAGTGGCGTTTAGATAGAGGGATCTTACTCTACATACATACATACAGACATATGTATGTATATGTTCATAATCTTATTTCTATAGTACATTTAATAAACAAAAACAATTCAATCATACAAAAATATTGATATAGTAACATCAAATTAGTACATAATATTTGTATTACATTATTTTATTTTCGACTTGACAATACAATAAGAAGCCTATTTTAAGACATTATCATCTGGTGCATATGTAAGTGCGACGATCTGGTGTCAGGGGGCGTTTCAATCAAATTAAATTAAGTTTGAAATACGTAAGTAAACAGAATAATCAAGAGCACAACAAGAGAGATGCAGATGGGGAAGGTGAGAGAGCGTTAGACGACCTGGAAATGCTCTAATCAATATTTACGTGGACAAACTTGAACTAAGAAAGTATGGTAACAATAATATTTATTAAGCTAATGCTAATGCTAATGTCAATGGTAATGATTACGACTGTGATATATCTTTGAAGTATTATAAAATTCGAATACTAATGCTAATGAAAATGGTAAGACTTATGCTAATGATAATGCTAATACTCATAATATTGTAAGGGTTAATGCTAATGATAATGCTAATGATAATGCTAATTATAATGAGAATCAAGATAATTTCTATAATTATTACGATCAAATGATAATGATCATGACAAAGCTAATTCCAATGACAATGATAATGATATATTCACCAGGGTAACAAACTTGTTCCTTAAACTGGATTCAAATAAATTCCAACAAATGATTCTTCTTCTTCTGGTATTCATATTTCGTTTTTCCCTATATCTATTAAATCCAAGAGCCGAATTTTAGAGTGCAACAATATCCGAGAAAACATGTTACAAAATGGTTTCACTCCAGGAATCAAAATTTAAAATGATTTCAACGGATCCAGGGAATACCAAAAAAATATTGTTGCATTATCTTACGATAACTGTTTATTATTTTGATTTGAGTGAGCACTTTGTTTACGCTTTGTTAGAAAGTAAGTATGCCGTGATATATGTGGTCTATATAGATGCGCCTCTAAGGTCTATATATTCATAGGATCAACTGTTCTTGTTGTCAACAAAAACAACTTGACGAATGACTCTCGTATACCAAAGTAACTCGTTGCTGAGCGAGATTGTAAAAGCGTGCATGCCTACGTGTGTGTGTGTGTGTGTGTGTGTGTGTGTGTCTATTACTCTCTGACTGGCATATCAAGTGACACAATTGGAGGCGCGTGCAGCAGAGATTGTGGCATCAATAGTTACATATTGCCAACTACATGACACCAATGCGATTTTCTAAGCTTCATCAACAGCAATGGCAATGTGTGTGTGTGTGTGTGTGTGTGTGTGTGCGTAGCTATGTGTTTGTATTTGGGGGCACGTTCGGTAGCTAAAACGGGCCCACTTTTTGCATACCCTAAGTCCATGCATAGGCAGGGTATAATGAACTCAAGCAAATGCATGTACCACACATTCTATAACTGTAGAAAATACACTCAAATAAACCCATAATCATTTAGAGTCAATAGAACATTTCTTCTGTAGTCTATCAAATATATTTATTAAAGATTTTAGGCTAGATATATGTATGTATATGTATCCATAAATAAATAACTCTCACTTTTTACTCAGCACAACTAGATAATCTCTCACTCTTCGGACTACAAGAGACTCCAAGAGAGCTAAGACCTAGCATATCTTAAGCTATTCACACTTTTCTCCCTCCATCTCTCTCTATTATAGTTATATAGGGTATCTGCTAGTTGAGCAGAGCCAATTACTGGAATATTTATTTTATTATTACTAAATTTTTCTTGCGGTTCGCATCTATTTTGATTTGATTTTTATTTTTTGCGCAGCACACGCGTCGTATGCGCAATACGAACGGCCTCTTAATATTATTATTGTTGTTGTTGCTGTTGTGATGTTTGTTGCTTGTGAGTTTTTAGTGCTTTTGTTGTTCACTTACTAGCATTTTGTTTTGCTTGTTCTAACCTTGATAGCCGAAGCGCGTCATCGTACCAACTACAGCCCCAACCCCAACCCCAGCCTCAGCCCCAGACCTCAGGCCCCACTCCACTCGCAGTTACTGTCGCAGTCGCAGTCGCAGTCGCAGTCCCAATTGCAACTGCGATTCATCCTGTTGTTGTTTTCGCACATGTAAATATTATTTATTATTTATTATTGCAGAAAATAACCAGAATTTATCAAGTTGTTGTTGTCCGTCACCATCTGACAAACGAGGCGATCTAAGCACGCTCACTGGGCACAATCAAGGCAGTTACTCAAGAGAGCAACTGTTCTCTATATCTCTCTCTCTCTCTCTCTCTCTCTCGGTCTCTCTTTCACTCTCTCGACTTCTTACTTTCTTAGTCTCTCTCTTTCTCTCTTTGTCCCTATCAGTCGCACTCTCTGGTTATCTCTCTTTACCTCACTCTACCTCATTATTTCTCTCTCTTTCTCTCCCAAGCTATTTCTCCCTCGATACACATTTCTCCACCTCTGTCGCAATGTCCTTCGCTCTTTCTCTCTCGATACATAATTTCTCTCTTCCTCTTTGTCTCTGTCTCTCTCTTCTTCACTCTCTCTCTCTCTCTCTTCTTCTCTCTCGTTCTTCCTCTCTCTCTATCCTTTGTCGTCTCTTTCGATTTATATATCTATATGTATATCTTTCGCCCTCTATCTCTCCCTCTCTCAATAACTCTCTGTCTGTATTTCTACATTTATTCTCTATCTCTTCCCCCTGTATTACTCTCTATGTATGCATCTCTCTTCATCTCACTCTATCTCTTTCTTTCTTTTCCACAGATTAAGCTCACAACGGAATAGCATACGGAATGAAGTATAATTATTGAGTCGCAGCTCTACGTCACTAGGGCGACATCGTCTATATATTATCTGATCGGGTTATAGGCGCAGTCGCTTGCCATACAAATCCATTTCCATATGGAGTCAAAAGGTTCTCTGGGTACGTAATCGTTGTGTCTTTTATTTCTAGTCCAAATATATACATATACATAGTCCATAAGTACTTAACTAACGATCTGATTTTTTAAAATAATTTCTATATATATATATAAACATTTCTTAAAACTTTTGCTGTTTTTTATTTATTTATTAATTTTTTCTGCAGCATTTACGTCAAAGCAAAATATAATTAAAAATACTGAATAAATAGAATATGAAAAGGGAAGCAGATAACCGAAAAGTGCCAGCTCACGCCCCCAGCACATATTTGCGCATGTGTGTGTGCGTCTATCTGAGAATCTTTGCGCGCATTTGTTTGCGCACTTTTTAACATTCGATTATGGACGGTCCTCCTTCTCTCTCCCTTTCCCTTTCTATCCCATGCTATCTATTTCTCCTTTGATGAAGTCTAGAATCGTACCTAATATATTATAATAACATCGCACTCCATAATATTTTGAAGTTTCCGCTCTTAGATAAAGCTAAGGAAACCAACTAAGACAACTCGAGCGGAAAGAGTTTTCGACTAGAAAATACCCTGCAGGTGATCACTAGAAAGAATACCCACATACATTTATAAAGCATGTATGCATTCTTTCTATAGACTACAGTAATTTAGTGTTGATACTCGAAATAGCTGAAATGCAAATGCATTATCATCATTGACAACATATTATTTTAATTTGATTGACCTATAAGGCTAACGTCATCTGGTATTTATACAGCATACTTAAGACACAATACTTTTGATTTATCACAAAAATTTTGGATTCCAGGAATCTCGGGATACAGATGATTCCATGAAAATTCTTCCCGATTTGGGTATTCTACAGGGCATGCCTATGTATAAATGAAGTAAATCATAATTGATAAGCAAATAACTTGCAAGTGACACTGGCGCACATGATCAGTGATCAGTTGGTTTTGGCATTATCAGCGCCTGACGATGGCGATGACGACGACGATGACAATGTACGCCAATGTTGCCAGATCACTCGCAGAGCCGTTGCGATATACCTATGTACGTAGATTTCAGCAAGTCATCTGATAGAGGAAATCTCTCTGATTTAACTGCGCACACACACAAATACATATATATATATGTATATACATAGTTTAATAGATACTTGTCTCTAGACCCTCTTAAATACATCCTTTTGTATTGATCTCTTTATTAGGATGCTGCTATATAGATCTCCTTAAATAAATCGTCTTATAGAGAAGATCGTTATATAGATGTATAGATCATTTGATATAAAAGGATATATATAAAGTAGCTTAATACATTAGTAATCCACATACAATAATCTGAATAAGATAATATATATAAAAGTATCCTTTTAAGATAATCAATTGAAGGTATCCAAATAAGTGAATCTATTTAGCCTATTTACAAGCACTTATATTAAATTATCATCATATGTGAAATGTGTTTACATTGGAGCATCTGAGATAACGATTCTCTTTGCATTTAGATTCATATAAAACTGATTTTCTTAACGAAACCTACATATGTACATATGTATATTAAAGGATCTATAGAACATAAAAAATATATACATACATACACAATGAAACAATATATGGATTCAGGCGTAAACCGAAATAATTATAGTTTATATGGCATGGAGATATATGTATATACATAGTATATACATATATTATACAGTTAATATTTGCACTGCACTTTAGATGCCATGATATGCTCACCTTTCCTATGTACTAAAAATATATGCATTTATATATAGTTTAAATACATATATAATATGTGTTTGTTTGTGCCGATAGATTCTGTGTTTTTGTCTGGCATTTTTATGGTACCCGAAATTCGTGGGCGCTTTGTGATTTATTTGCTTACGTATTATTTCTCAGCTTTTTTTTTACTCACATTTTCTATTTATTTCATTTGTATGCTTCTTCGTGGTGGGCTGTTTTTTGTTGGGACTAATGCTTTTTTTTTTTTTTTTGTTATAAAAAATCAAACAAAAATGCTCTCAAGGTCGAGCAGCCCCTTGGCTTTTCATGTTCACTGTCGAGCTTTGGCTTTGGCATTCAAAAATAGATAATAAGACAAGAACCGTGCGCTTGTTTACCAGCTGTCCCGACTATCTCTCTAATTGATATTTTCACATTCCCCAAAAACAAATAAACGAGTAAAGAAGAAAAAAGAGAACTATTCGCTGTTATTTTGCTTTTGCTTTCTACGGAAATTTCGCAGAGTTTTCAAGGCTAATGGCAAAGAAAATAGAAACCAATTCATTAACCCGGCAATTGTCAGAGCGAGCGATACGTTGGCTATTTGGAATCGATAATCTTTCAGATCCATATGTACGTACATACATACATATATGTATATATGTGTATATGTATGTATATACACTACATTTGGTTATCAGAGCCCGGCGATTTTATTTTATGATGAAATCAAAATTTTATGATCTTTAAATTGCCATCTTTATGGACTTGTTCGCGCTTCAATCACGTGTAAACATACATACATACATGCATATACATGTATATTACTATATGCACACTCGACATATGTACATATGTGAGCTAAGATCGTATATACTATATAGACATACATATTTATATATAGAGTGTAATTTGACGAGCTTTGCAAGTGGGAAATTTAGCTACACGTGTGTCACCTGGGGGCAACAGCAGCGAGCATAGCAAAGTGCTTACGTACTGTCTATACCCTGGCATATATGTGTATAATAAATAAGGTATATATGCATTAAATATATTGGCTTATATATAAATAATAATATTAATGATAATGCTAATATCAATAACACATTATTTATAAATAGCTTTGTAAAAATTCCTTATATATAGCATTTATTTGTTTATGACAATTTTAGAGAGATTCATCGAAAATCAGCCGATCATTGCAATAGTGCCGGTTGAAAAAGGTCGAAATTAATAGCTCTGGCCCTTGTTTTCGCACTCAACTAATGCAAATCAAAACACAAAATATCGATGATCGATGCAGGTGCGAGTATATTATAGTTGAGCTTCATGTTAGTTGTTTTGCACCGGCATACACACACACACACACATACATACAGAGAATTGCGCGTGGCACCTGAAAACCCTAAAAACAATACCAGAATCTGCTCAGCTAACAAAGTAGTCGATCAACCGGCCACAAATAACTGAACATACATACAATTTGCGTACAAGCATATGTACATGCATACATACATACATATGCATGTATCCGATACCTGTTCGCCTGCTGTAAAGCTAGCGCGCTCTTTCATTTGCGTTGCCCACTCTTTACAGCTACAGCAACAACAACACACAGCAATTTTTTCGCGTGTGTCGCGCTCTTCGCATCATCTACACCCGTCGCACACTTGCCTTGCGCTCCTTGCTTTACTTGCTCATGCCGAGCATGTACATGTACATACATATATACCGTACGTATGTTTATATTTATTATCTTCTTCTTTTATCGCAGAGAGGCACATCACAGACGAGCCCAGAAAATTGGCCAATCAGCGTGCGTTCTTAGCGATCGCGCCCTCTATCGCACAATTAAGCGGGCTGCGGGGGGGCCGTTGGCACAACTTGCTGTCAGCCTCTTGTAAATGTTTTCATTTAATTGACTTGTTTTTGTTGTTCGCTGTACGAAACGACAATTATGTTAGAAAACAAGTTGAAATTTGTTTTAATTAAAATTACAGCATTGAGAGCAGCCTTGCAGCTGTAAATTCGTACATTTATTACGCATACGCACAGTTGAGCAAAATCCAATTCGATGCAAATTGAGATACAAAATTGAAATTCAATGGCAATGCAGATAAGGCGCAAGGGCTATTATAAATAGTACACCAAGAAGCAACGATATTAAGATGATTAAACATTAACTGATTCCCAAATATAGAAAAAAAAAGCCCAATTTTTTAACTAGTTGATAGCAATTGCCATAACAATGCTCGTTCGATAGTTTTTGTTTGCTCTCAGTAATTTTGGGGGCCTGTTCGGTTGCTAAGCTCCCATTGTGGCATACAATAAAAGAAATTAATTTTAATCAAAACCGGTTTACAATCAACCCAAGCCGGCTGGAGCAAACTCAATATGCAAATATCATTTCCAAAATCCCAAAGCAACAACAATACGGTTATAACATGAAGCCATATAAATATATGTACATATTTATATATATGTACATATTTGCAACTTGCTCACCTGTTGCTGGGCCTGAAAGCAAATCAAGAAAAAGTTTATCTGCAGAGCTTCAGCAACTGCGAGTAGTCTCTCTTATCTGTGCGTTATCAAGGTCGTTGTCAGTATTAAAAATAAGTACAGTAGAACCCAACTAGTGAGAACAAATATTCGTGTCTGTCTACCTGTCCCAATTACTGGAATATCAGAAATAAGATTTAAGTAAACATTTGTAATATTTAATAGTAGACAAATTTAAAATATTTATATAAACTTTAAACCAATAAATCTTTTTATTCAAAAGTATCTTTAAAAAAAATTAAGTTATTACATTGAATAAGTGGTATTATGAAACAACATATTGAAAATAAATAATATTATGATATAAATTTATTAAAATGTTTTTGGTCTTTATTTAAAAAGAAAAAATTTATATAAACATTTTAAAATTGTAATAATTTTTATGCGTTTTACAGTAACGGCTGAGCCTCTCCGCTAAGGGAGGCTTTACTATACACATTTTTTGTTAATAAGCTGCACATTCTTTAATGGCTATATTATATTTCGTTTTGCTTTCACTTCGTTTCGCGCAAACCAATTTTTCATTATCAATGTCATGAGAATTGATAAGAGCTCTTCAGTCATTGTTAGAGATAGCCGTTTCATTAATGGATATATATGTACATACATATGCGTATGTATGTATATGATTTAAATATGTGCATACAGTTGAGATACGCCCATACCTGTGCAGATAAGACTTTCAAATGAGCTGCGCTGATTTATATTTATATTTGCTATACGTATAAACGTTATAAATTAAACTGTATACATTTGCTTGCCGCTAAATACAGATAACAATATCATTTTTTCACTTATAAAATATCTACAAGCTTTGAAGTTTCTTAAAAATCCGTTACATTCAAGCTGCTCACATATTTAGAGAGATGAGCATCGATAGCTTTGACAGCAATCATCGAATTGAACTAATATATATCGAAGGACAAGAAAATGTAATCGATACCATAAAGCGCTGATAACGTTTTCAAATGGGATGCGACGGTTACAGACTTGTTTAACTCAGTCTAATCTTTTTTAATTAGTTAGCAACTGTTGGGCGCTTATCATAAACATAAGTATATTTGCATAGGCATATGTATAGAATTATATATATATTTATATATAAATAGGGCGTGGCATGGCGTGTTGCTAGCTAGCCGGCCACAGACAGTTATCAGCAAACGTGCGCGTTTCATCTGCGTCATTCACTTACACATCTAAAGCTGTGAAAAAGGTTCCTTAGCTGATTGCTGAATTGCCAAACAAGAATTTAATTGCCAAAGATCAATTTTTTTTTTTTTTTTTGGCAAAGGCGGTCATTGTGCTCAATTCATCAGCATCAATTAAGGCGTCTGGGCGTATCATGAGGAACCGGTTGCAATTGCATCAAACAAATCTCGAAAGTTGTAGACCGACTTTTTGATCGATTAGTTAACAGACAGGCAGACAGCCGGACAGACATACACGAACAGAAAGACAGCGCGAAACAATGTACTTACTAACTCTTGCGTATATACAATATATACATATCTGAATTTATTAAAGAATAAGATAGATAAATAGAGGCATTAAAGGCAATAAACTAAAGTATTAACTAAGTTAAGCCTGTTGCGTCTTCAAGATTTTCACAGACGGGGCGGCTGGTGATGGCATATGTGTGGAAGGCGAATGTTTCACCTTTGATGTGAATACATCATAGCCAAGACTAATGACATTATCGTAGAAAATGCGATAATGCGTGGGTATCCAATAGAAGTTAACAAATTGTGCCACCGGCCAAACGGTCCATTCAGCTGCATACAGCTTCCAGGCCTTTTCCTTGATCTCCTCCCACACCTCGTGCGCCTCTTTCTTTTCCAGTATGCCAAGTGTCACAAAGAACGCTGAGATGTACAATGGTGAGCATATCAATTGATCCAGCACAATCTTTTTGGCCACCACACGCATACTTCTGCCCGGGAGGTACTTGTCCAGCAGCTGATACCAATAATGGCAAATAATGCCAACAGCCACGCCGCTGGTTGCCATGTGACGAGTACGTATACTGCTGAATTCCTCAATCTCTTTGTTGTACAGCTCCAGCTGCTGTTCGAGTATATCGCCCAAGGAGCTGAGCGTTAACGAGATGCCCACATTGGTGAAAAGCAAAAACTTATTGCTGAACGCATTGCGATGCCATTCACGCATCTTTTGGAGCGCTGCAGTCCGGCTAGCGCCAACACTAGCGCCAGATCCAGCGCCGGTTGTCGCATGACGATATATGGTATATTTACCGAGGGTGAGCAGTATGCGCAGTTTTCGACGCGGGAATTGCATATTTTTCTTATCTTTTTTCCTTTTTTATACCGTTATATACAATTTGTAATCAACAGCAAAATTGCTTGAAGTCTGAAATTTAGCATGGTCTCCTCAAACGCTATTAGTCTTTGGATTCCATATTGTTAGGAGTGGGGGCCAAGAAAGTTGTTTTCTATTTTTGAATTTTGTAAAAACGTTTGCACATCATACTCGATTTTTTGACAATACAATTTATTTACAAAATTATTTTGGAGCAGCGTGTGCTGGCTGCCGCTTACAGCAACAACAAGAACAGCAGCATCAACAATTGCACAATCACGTGTAGTGAACAGCTGTTTACCAGGGCTGCAAAAATACCAGCACAATCGAGTGTGGTAGCTATACGATGGCATAATCAATTATAATCGATCAGCACCATGAACAGCTTTTAAACAATTTAAAGGCTTAGTTATAAATTCGCTGCCTAATTTTAAGTGCACCTAATCTTAAATTTACCCTCTAAAATTTGGCTTTAAAGAATCAGCTATCATTCCGCTATCGATACTTATATGCGATAGTTGTGCGTCAGCCCTAGCAAGCGTTGCATTGTTATTGCTACGCTGTTTCTTTATTTTCCTTTTTTTGGATTTTTATTGTCAGGCGTCGCAATTAGAGTGTTGTAGTCTAAGCCACAGCTAACGACGGTTTATTGTGCTACAGCACCTGCCCACTTTAGCATTTATATTGGTATTTTGTGCGTTCGGCGCAGAATAGGTCAAACAGCTGTAAGTTTTGCATTTAGCAAAATATAACAAACAAAAAGAAAGATTGCACATTAACAAAATATTTATCAATAACTCATTTAGTGTAACAACAATTTCTACACACAGCATCAACAAACAAAGAAACGTACGCACATACACACACACTCACACACACAGAGACTGTGTTATTAAAGACAGGTAAACGAGCAATTTGTCAAAGGCAAATTATGGGTCGCATCTTTCTGGAGCATTTGGGTGGTCTAAAGCTCTTCAATTGCGCCCAATGTCATACGAACTTAACGAATCGCAGCCAATTGATTAGCACACGATTCACAGGCGCCACAGGTAGGAGTTGCAATCACATCCTTATACTTACTTGCTCCCCCTGTAATATTTTATACTTCTATAATTCTGCAGGTCGCGCTTATTTATTCAAGCGCGTCGTCAACCTGACTTTCAGTGCCATTCAGGAGCGCGTGATGCTGACTGGACGGCATATGGTGCGCGATGTAATGTGCAAGAATTGCGGCGCAAAGCTTGGCTGGATGTATGAGTTTGCCACCGAAGAGACGCAAAAGTAAAATCCATCAAATTTAGTCCGCTATTACCTTGTTTTGCTGATCGTGTATGTTGTCTCTTTGACAGGTATAAAGAGGGCCGCGTCATTCTTGAATATGCTCTAATCAATGAGGCAGAGGGCTTTCCATCCGAGGCAGGCGGCACCAGTCACTGAACAAATGAGTCTAGCTGAATAGCTCAACAGGATACAATACATTTGTGTAGCCTTTAAGTATTTAATTTAGCCGACAGGCGTTGGCTTCATATATACATATATAACTATATATGTATGAATATAAGAATGTAGGTTAAATGATTTAAAAAAGATCATATCATAGATCGGCATAAATCAGTAGTGGAACATGAAGCCCCTGTCAGCTTTACTTAAACCTAGATTAAAGGCACTAGCATATTAAGCTTTTGCCGCACATTTATAAATAAATTATGTTAAGAGGCTGAAATGATAAATCAAAACAACAGCAAAAAACAAATCTCGCAGCCCTTGTCTATCCCTATATTCCTTCATTCGCTCTCCTTTCATTTTTGTTTTATAACATAAGAAACATTCGCTGTGTCTTTTAACTCTTTACATGATTAAATAAAATAACAGATCTCTTATCTCTTATCTATATATAAATCAACAAGAAAACCAAATTCCCCAAATTCGCTTAAAGATTACAAGGGAGGGAGAGAGAAAACATGTATTGAATGTGTGTATAAGAGCAGAACAGATATACATAGATGAATATGTTGTCCTCAGCTGAACAAATAAATACCAGTTATTAAGAGTTAACTTTTTGAAGAGGACCCGAAAGAGTTTCTCTGAATCCAATTTTGTGTTTTCATTTTTTGTATTTATTTAATTGCTAGTTGCTAGGGGTCATACAAATGCAAAATAAAAATGCATTTGTGCTATTTTAGCTCTGGGCTGGTATTTCATTTGTTGTTAACTCAACTACTTAGTAACTCGAACTGTGCAGTTTCCTCATGATTCTTCCTCTATAGTTTATTGGTTTTTTGTGCCATGGCTAAGGCATTTTCGTTGGCAATCATTTGGAATTCTTGGAAGCGCTGGGAGACACGTTGATTCATCTTCAAATATTTTTCCATACAATTCAGTGAACATTTCTCCTATAAAATCAGAAACGCTTTAGCTCCTTTGATCCATTGGGCGTTAGATTTAATTGACTCACCTCAGAGTCCTTGACATCGCGGGATGTGAAATCGCGCACACAATCCGTAAAGCACATTTCGGATAGTTTGTTGTACGACATCAGAAAATCTGAAAACTATATATATGCATATACATACATATATGCATATGCACGTTGTTCAGTTACAGGTCAACAAATCAGATTCAAGCGGGCGGCTAGTTCGATTGCACATTGCATCACATTGGCAGCATGTTTATCAATCAAATGCAGATGGTTACTCACTGTTTTCATTTGATCCTTGTCCAGCTGATCTAAAGACACAGTTTCGGGGCTTTTAGCCATTTTGTACTCTGTTGTTTTATTTAAGTTTTTTGTGAGAAATCAACGAAATGTTGAGCGATTAAATAATAGCAGTGAGAGAGCTCAGCTGTGCGGCACTGTCACATCAGCAGGGTTGCTGTCAAATCGATAATATCCTGCTATCGTTCTCTTCCTAGTCTACGATACATCGATAGAAAGTTGGCTGCCATCTTGAAATTGTATTTTTTTTACCACAATCACAAATTAATTTTCTCTCTACGTAAGCGTGGTTGTGCTTGCCTGCTGTCTGGGAAAAAAGAATATATATAGTACATATATAAATTGTGTATACCTACCGACGCAATTAAGAGCTGGCATATAGAAATTTGCATAAAAGTTTAACAATATTAACATATAAGTAAATATACACTATGCCCCGCTATCGTGAATGGGACTTGGCCTGCAAAGTCTACGTAGGCAATCTTGGCTCCTCGGCCTCCAAATATGAGATTGAGAACGCGTTCAGTAAATATGGACCCCTGCGTAATGTGTGGGTAGCACGCAATCCTCCTGGCTTCGCCTTCGTCGAATTCGAGGATCGTCGCGATGCAGAGGATGCGACAAGGGGACTCGATGGCACACGCTGCTGTGGCACACGCATACGCGTCGAAATGTCTTCTGGCCGTTCACGCGAAGGACGCGGCGGTGGAGGCGGCGGTGGCCGCCGCGGCGGACGCAGTGGCAGTGGAGGTGGCGGCGGTGCAGCTGCTCGTGCTGGTGACGCTGGCGGACGTTATAGGTGAGTACAATCCCATTTCTTCCCCTTGCATCTCTATATATTTATGTATATATAAGTGTACATTTAAGACTCTTTGTATATACCATGTATATACGTATATATTTATTTGTGTTGCGCATTGCATATGAGTTGGCGAAAAAACAGAAAAGTATGAAAAATCGATTTGGGGCAAGCAAAAAAAAAAAACGTAAATGAAAACGGGCCCGCGCCAATGTGCGTATACATACAAGAAATATTGCAGTACCGGTTGTAAAAGTGAGCACAGCGCACACATGAATACACATACACACGGCATACACACACACACACACGCACACTCATACATAGACAGATTTACAGTGTCGTGCGCATCAATTGTGTGCACCACGCGAGAGTTTCGAAAGTCCGAATATCAATAATCGATAGACCAGGGTTGGTGGATGCTCAGCTTAAGCCGATAGCTAGTTTGCCCTACGTTTAAATCCTTTAAGTACTTGATTGAAGGTTTCATTGACACCCGTTTGACCCGTTTGCCCGCTTGTTATTTAAATGCGGCCTCGCCGTTGTACAAAGATTTGTTGTGTTTTAGTGAAAAACTTAAGAGTATCGCATATAATTAATTTAAATTAAACAAGTAAACCAGTAAAAATAGAACAAACAAATTAAAAACAATTCATCAACGATTGAGGCTCAGTTTTAATGTGGTTTCACAATCATTTTGCAGGATAAAGTCTACTTCTACTACAAGCACAACAAGAACAACAACAACAGCTACTACTACTACTACTACTAGAACTTCTACTACTCCTCCTCTTCCTTCAACAAGTACAACTACTACAACAACCAGAACAACTTCACGTCTCATAACTACAACAACAACAAGAACAACAGCTCCTGCTCCTCCTCTTACACACATTTCACCAACACCAACAACTACAACAACAACAACAACACGCCCAACCAAATTGTGCAGCTTTATGATAATTGTCGATTTCAACAAATACGATATATTCCGCTGACTGCAAAAAATAACAAGCAAAACAACAATACCACCAACAACAACAATAACTGCAACAGCGACTGCAACACATCACAACAATATCAACAAGAACACATGCTCCTCTTCGCAAGCTCTCTACAAAATCTTAGTACTTAACGTACGCATCTATTTGTCAGCTGAAGGGGCAGTCCAATCACCATCTACCATCAGCAGCAACAGCTACAATCTGCATCAGCATCAACTGCGATACCACACCACACAACACAACATAATTCATTCACACAACTCTCCATATCTCTTTCTCTATCTATCGCTCTTTCTCTCTCTAACTCGTCACACGCACACAAACAAGAACATAAACAATATTCTCTCACATTCACAAACACACACACAAATCAGCATATGCGACGTGCCAGCAAAGCGCAGCGGTGGGGCTAGTCAATCAGTCGGTCAATCAAACGATCAATCAACGGCTTTTGACTGCAGCTGTCGTCGCAATTTCACCAATAAGTAACAACAGCAACAATCTTCATAGCTCATCAAAAAATGCTTCTACTTTCATACCAACAAGAACAACAACGACTTATGCTCTCTCACATATATTATATTAACAACACTTATCAACAACACCACCACCACCACAACCAACAACTACAACAACAGCAACCAACCAACCAACAACAACAACAAGCAAGTGCAACTACTGACCCAGCCAGCAATCAAATCTAACTCCAATTACACCAACAACCAATCAATCAACCAACCAACCAACCAGTCAATCAGCCAATCAATCAACCAGTCAGCCAATCAATCAATCAACGCTTTGCAACAGCCAACAACCGTAGACAACAACTCTAGACTCAACTTCAACTTGCAGTCCTACACGCGTCTTCTGCAACGCCTCTCAGCCTCAACGGGTCTGCTTCTGTCCCCCACAATATATCTGTATATATAGAGTGTATATATATTTGTTGATTAATGAATATATATATTTGTATATATATATGTAAGAATCATCTTATGCTCATCTAGAAGCCAGCCTGCCACCAACAACAGCTACAACAGCCAACCAACAAGTACAACAACAACAACTTCAAGAACAACCAACCAACAAGTACTACAACAACAACAACAGCTACTTCAACAATATGCTACAGCTTAGGGCGGGCTCTCTTTTTGTTAATCATCTTTAATTTAATTTGTTGTTGCTCTAGTTCCGTAGCTCATTTCAGTTCTTGCACCCCTACCGGGTTGGCCATACCCCCCACCCCCCATATACCTTCCATCCCCTACAAATTAAAAAGCAAATACCTGCGCCGAGCATCTCTGCATCACAGAAAAAAATGTCTATGAATCTTCAAATTCAGCTGCGCTGCGCTTCTTCACAACTTCAGCTTCAACTGCAACTGCAACAACTCCTCCTGCAACAACAACAACTACAACAACCACCAATAATCACCAACTACAAGAACAACAACAACCACCAACCACCACCTCCGAATTATCACGTAAAGCAACTACCAAAAATTAAAAAAAAAAAAAAGCAAATATTCAAAGATCTAAAAAAAAAGCGTATGTAAAATTGCTACAAAACAAATTCTTTTAGCTAAAAGAAATGCTATCAAATTTTAACTTTTCGTTTCTTTTAGAACTTTTTTTGTTGCTAACATTGCTGTATAATACCCTTGCTGCAACGAGTAGAATGCATTTGCTAAGCTGATTTGTGACCTGATGTCCTTCCGTGCGTTCAACATTTCCGCTTCTGGCCTATATGAACTCATCATCCAGTGAATCAATCTTAATGAAACTTGGCATAGATGCTGCTAATTGCTGCAGTCAGCATATATGTTAAAGTTGGTTGGATCGTATCACTATATCATCAGTCTAATGAGGAGGCGATGAGTGGGCTAACCCGAACAGTGTGTGCCCAAATAGCTAGTCTTTATATAGTATCGCTACAGTGAATGCTCGCATATTGGAATGCTATGATTTGTAATTCCTTAAATTTCACGAGTCTAATTGTAAATTCTAATTCGAATTAGTTCCAATTGTTGTGTGTTCACTGTATGCAGCGTCTTTGAGCATTTGCGGATGTCAGCTGTCAGCAAAGGTATTTAGACTTCGGCTATGCCGTTGCTAACAGTATTTTCTTTCGTTTTCTTTACATTTTGGATCGTTTATCGTTATTGTTTATATTGTTTGTTTGTGTACATTGTTGTTGTTCCTCAACACGCATACACACACACACACACACACACACATGCGCGAATGCAGTAACAAATGTGAAGAAACTTACCTCAGGCTACCCCCCTTTTTCTCGGCTCCTCTCTTGAATTTGTGTATGTGCGTGCGTGTGTGTGTGTGTATTTGTGTAAGCAACAACTGCAGCAGCAGTAATTAGAGCATCAATACACTTGCGCACCTATTACAGTAACAACAATCGAGTGTTGCAACTACAGCTACAACAGCAACAACATCAACATCATCAACCAGAACAACAACAGCAACTAGTACAACATTCTTCTCTCAGTCTGCTATGCTCATCCAACATTGAACTCACCCAACACCAACCACCACCACAGCTACTACAACGTTAATGTATGTTGTTTGTTTTAGTTTTTGGTTATGTTATTTTCTTACCACCGTAAGAGGAAAAGAGACCGACCAGCCAAATGCCCCCCTGCCAAAAGTAGCATTCTCTCTTTTTCTCTCCCTCTCTCTCTCTCTCTATGAATATATATATGTGTATGTGTATATGTATATGCATCTCTCTCAGCTCAGCTCAGCTCCACGCAGCGCCACAGCCAACAGACAAACTGCGAGAGCATCACGAAAACCAACCACCAAGACCAACCAACCAACCAACCGACCAATCAACCACCAACTCCTCTCAGAGCTTCTCCATAGAATATCAGTAAAAAAATAAAAACAACAAAAATTAATTGACAACAAAACCACAAACTGAGAAATGGAGGCTCAGTATTGCAACATTGTTTATAAAATGAAATGAAAACCAAATACCAAATTTGATGTTTCAAATTGCTTGTTTAACAAAAGAAAACTATTTAATTTGTATTTTTCTCTCTCTTTCTCGCTCTTCTCTTTTCTCTCTCGCTCGCGCGCTCTCTGTCTCTCTCTCTCGCTCTCTGTATCTTATCACTCACTCTCACTCATGCGCTCCTGCCGTATGTCTGTCTGAAATCATATGAAATTCAATTAAAAAATAAATACATCGTATCCGTCATCCTGCCACAAATTGAACTCCATCCCATCCCATCCATTCCAATCACGCCCACCCACCACAAACACCAATCTACTTACAGGTCACGCTCGCCCAGACGCTCTCGCACCCGCAGTCGCAGCTTCTCACGTGATCGACGCAGCCGTTCGGACTCGAGGGATCGCCACTAGGTGAAGGTGCCAGCCAATCCAGCAACAACAGCAACAACATGCAGCAGCAACAAAACAACAACATTATGAACAGAGCAGTAGGAAACAGACACTCACACACACACACACATTGACACACATACATACGCACACACACACACACAGACACAAGTGTCCACTAAAGAATTGTCCTATCATAGTGAGTTTAATTTTTTTTTCGTTTTTATGTAAACATAGAATTGTGAGTATTCGACAACTACACTCAAAACAAAAATAATAAAAAATGGATTGATTAAGAACGAAAACAAAACAAAAAATACCAAATAAGCAAAAAGTTAAAAAATAAACAAAAAAAAGTAAAATAACAAAATATGAAATTAAAAATTATATTTAAATAAAATTCAAGAACCAGTTTGTTGCTGCGTATTTAGCTAGTAAGTGCATAGAGATTAAAGGGAGGCAACAAGTGAGAGACAAGTGCAACTGCAACTACACAAACACTCAAACACACACAAAACACTTGGCATACACCCACTTCGTCAACCACCACATGGAAGAGCGGAAGGTACGAGTATTTTGTGAATGTTTCTTTAAATCTATTATTTTCAAATACATAGATATATATCTATAATTTTTTTTTTTTGCCTAACCGACACATTGTAAAAATAAAAAAAAAATGAAGTGAATTAAGACGATTTAAGGTGAACATAATAAAAAGAAAGAAAAAACAAAAAAAAAAGATCAAATAAAAAAAGTGTAAGAAAAACATGTTTTTTAATTTAAATTTCAGTTTCAGTAATTGCTGAAAGTATATTTCAGACTTTCGAAAAACAGGTTTGTATTCCGGGGAGATTGTGGAATAAATAACAAAAATTTGGTATATTTCGATTTTGGAAATGATTTTTTGACAGTTGAACTTTATAGATAGGTAGGAGATATAGGTTGAGCAACCTTCAGTAAGCAGTCACAAAATATCAACCATGGAACTATGGAAATGGAACACTTGGTATACATATGAGGCGTAAGTCTAAGGCGTCACATTTTACTGAGCTTTCTAACCACTATATAAGCTCTTTAAAAGCCCATTGAAGCGATATCTAGCTACTATATAAGCTCTCCGAATTCCACTTCACAGACTTATATAAAGACCTGCATATGTCAATGTATTAGAACGATCTAGAAACTCTACATAGCATGGATTGTCAGCGCAACTAAACCAGCTGAAGGATTTTAGAATGCAATAGAATGGGGAATAAGTTTAGATTAAACTGAAAAATCCCGTAAACTATAAATTTGATAATGGATTGTGGACGATGATAGCATCATAGTGGATCAGCAATAAGCAAAACAGAGCGGAAAGTCAAAGTGTTTAAAGCAGTGAAATAGACTCTTTATATTTTATATACATATATTTTTAAGCAACTTAACTATTGATATATTGTAGATTGATTAATGAATATAGATGGTATTTGGGATTAAAGAGTATGTGCTATGACAATAAATCAGAGGCATATAATTCACAAATAGACATTGCATACTTTTTGGGTGCGATGAAATGCCCATCAAACCAATTTCGAATTCTGAATGCCAATTGTATTTGTATATCTGTATATATATATAATATTATTCATAATAATAATTGATCAACAATAACACAATAGATAACATTAAGTCGGGATAATTAGATGGTATATATGTACGTGATAATATCCACATCTGATTAATATATATGTATATATATATATTACTAACAATATCATATTGAATGCAACAAAGCAAACAATTGAACAAATATTATTGTCAAATTTTGTAATGTGCCTCAATTCTTAAAAAAAAAAAAGAACAACCATAAACATATGGCCAATATACATATGTATATATATGTGAGTATATATCTACATATAGATAAACATTTATCTCGAAATTCAAAAACGTATGTCAGCTTCACGATATTACATAAATTGGATTTGCTTTTCACTAAGTTTTATTACTCGTAAGTTTCAAATTAAAAAAAAAAAAAATTCTGGGTTCTGACTCGAGTGTACGCAATCTACTTATACTTCTTCATGAACTCGGCATGGAATACGCGGAATTTCTCCATCATCTCCTTCAATACGTTAGTCTGTGGTAAAATGGTGCTACGGAAGTGATAGGTGCCGGGCAACTGGCCAAATCCGCTGCCAGGCACAATGCAAATACCTGCCCAGAGAGAGAGAGAGATAGAGAGATGGGTTATATGGAGCTCTTCTATGTTATATTCCATTGGGGATTACTCACCTGTCGTCTCGAGCAGCTCGAATGCGTAGAAGACATCCGGCAGCAAGTTCTTAGCCTTGGCCGCCTCGACCGCCTTGGGCGGTATCTCAATCTTGGGGAACACATACATGGCGCCCTGCACCGGATTCACCGTGTAGCCTTCGAAGCTGCTCAGCGTCTTGTAGACCAATTCGGCACGCTCATTGAGCGCATTCAATACCTCGGATTTCTCCTTTTCGTAGAGCCCATACGATGGCTCGCCGGGAGTGGGCGGATTCACGAGAGCACTGATTGCCACCTGACCGGCGGTGGTGCTGCAGAGTTGGGCCGTAATCGATTTGGTGAGCACCGCCTTGACCTCGGGGCACAAGTTCAGCACCTCCATGTAGCCGCCGCGTATACCGCACTCGCCGAGGTAGCCCTTCGAAACGGACATGAAGCTGACCAACTCCTGCTGGCGATGCGGTCCGCCCATCTCGTTCATGACCTGCTTGAACGAGTAGAACTTGGAGTTCTTGTCGTACACGTTCGCCTGGTACACCTCATCGGCCAGGATCACCAGCTTGTTTTCGTATGCAAACTTGATAATCTCGACGATATTCTCGCGGGTGAGCACCTGTCCGGTGGGATTGCCCGGATTGATGACAACCAGCACACGCGGACTGCACTTCTTCTTCGATTCCTCGTACGCTCGCTGCAGCTCCTTGCGATCGAGTCCCCAGCATCTGTCCTCGTCCAGGAAATAATCCACACGGCACATACCCAGCTCTGTGATGGTCGCCGAGTACAGTGGATACTGTGGTATGGGCACCATAATGCCCGGCGGCACACCATCAATCGGGCAGCTGTGTTCAATAAAAGAAGTTGATTACGGTTATATCTGTTTGCAAAAGATATAGTTCTTATTGAGATGATAGAACTAGTTCACTGGTTCCAAAAGCGTGAACTAAAAGCCAAGGTTGATTAACAGATTGTTCATAATACTTGAACAATGTTAAAGAAATCCAAAATAAATTATTCTTAAGGTTTATCTCACTCTACATAATTGAAATGGTTTAAGAGCAAGTTCATTTAGAGGCTATCAAAGAACTAGTTCAAAGTTAGTTATTACAAATATTAGATGACGCTTTCTATAGTCAAAAAGTAACTGTGATAAGCAACGGTTTGTAAGCCCATCTATTGCCTTTTGAATCAAAAGAACTAGTTCATTTCAGTTCAAAACTGACTAACAGCTAGAATTCGCTTTATAAACTATTAAAAACTTCTTCAATAAACTATGCTAAGCCATCTAAATCCTATAACAGTCAGTTTGTTAGCAATTGAACTAGTTCCAGTTCCATTCCATACTCACTTGAGCAGTGCCAGAATGCTCTTAATGCCCGGCGACGCACCACCGGTCAAATAAATATTCTGATAATCGGCGGGCACGCCATTGTCTCGCTTCTCTATAAAGGCGGCGACCTGGCGACGAACAAACTCCAAGCCAGCTGAATCGGTATAGGAACCCATCGAACCGCCCGCACAGGCGGCGAGCAAATCACAAGCGCGCTTCTTGATGTCGTCCGGATATTCGGGGGAGTTCAACAGACGCGGCTCCATGGTCAAAGCCATCAGCTATAGCAAAGCAAAGCGAGTGATTACTGTACTGTCTAGAGGCTCATATATAGCTAGCTCTTTCACTTACCTGCCTTAAGTAGGTCAAAGGCTTTTGGCCCATCGCATGGCAATCGCCAATGTTGGCCCGGATGACCCGGTCGAATGGCTTCTGAACACCCTGCAAGCGCAAGAAATAAAATAGAGAATATAATAATTAAATAACTAAATAATAATTGATATGTATTAACATGATTAGAGCCAAGTCTCCCGAGTGGAACGAGGCTCTAATGTGATTTTAATGCGCCGTCGTGCGAATCGAATATGTTAATCAAGATATGCAGTTTTGTTTTTCCCCCTCTATTTCGACTCGCTCTGTTTTGGCCAAATTAGTTGGCTCATTAGGAAAGGCGGCAATCAAACAATCACGGCTAATCACAATTTCGTATTCAATTAAATCTAATAGCCAAAACTAGCTCGACCATCAAATTATACATAATTATGGCAACGAAGCGAACTAGTTCCGACGTGTGAATCATAATTCAATAAAGCGAAACTTGAGCCTCATGGGAGTGTGTGAGAGAGAGATAGGCGTGAGTGAGAAAGTAAGAATATTGCTAATAGTTGCTATAAAAGAAACTTTCAGATTTATTTAATGGAGCTTTTTACTATAAACATTATTCTATGCCCACTTTTGCTATAAAACGAGCTTAAATTTGATCTAAAGAAAATTGCAGTCAAGTTCTTGATATAAAATGAAGAAGTAGAAGAATGCCATAATAAACATTTGCCATAAAGTCGAATGTGAATGCATTCTTTACCATAAACTGAAATTTAAAGACCAGCCTTGTTCGAATCTCTTTGCTTATGAATTTCAATTACTTCCTGCTATAAAGAGTAGTCAGCTAATAAACTCTCTTGAATTTTGTGAGCGAGCATATATATAATTTAGTTCATTTACTAAAGTGAAGTAAAACCCATATACCTCTTAATTGAATGGGAGACTTAATTGGCTTTTGAAATGTAAACTGGAGAGAGAAGGGAAGAGAGGGAGAGGCAGATGGGCTGGCCGAAGGCGTCAAGTAGTTGACAATGCAAGTAAGTGCATATACTAAATATAGTATAGTATATATACTATATAGCATGTATGTGTGTATGTGTGCATGCCAATAAGTAATTCGAGTGCAAGTGGGGGGGGGGGGGGCTTACAGCACCCAAACGAAGCGGGTCGCCACAGCGGGCAGGGACTAGGGTTGGGGTTGTTGCTGTACAGCAGTTCGTATGAGTAATTTATCATTTGAATGAAAAATACAAGCAGAACTGGGCAGAGAACAGAATGCCTGGCAAATCACGAACCACAAATTAAGTCATGCATACACATACATACACACACACTTGCACGCACACACATAGTTGCAATAACTGCACAAATGCAACAACAAGTGTGGAAAGAGTGTAAGGCCAATGATGGGCAATGTAACGCCCGCAAGCACCACAATAGAAATTAACAGAATGTTAGCGAAGTTAACAACAGCCAGAAAGAGAGTGAGAGAGAGATAGAGAGATGTAGTGAGTGAGAAATGCCTGCTAAGTCGACTTTTGTATACCCTCCCTTATAGACTGTATGCATTTGAGTTATAGTATTACGATTTTGATAAGACTTTGCTTTAAAGTATTTCTGAAAAACATTCAAGTAAACAATATAGTCTATATAATTTTAGCTTTTATTTATCAAATTTAATGTTTTGTTTTTTTTAATTTATATATATGCATGTTTGTGACTGTCTCTCAAGACGTATGCTTTATTTTTATATATGTATATATATAAAAATCTAGTGATATAAACAACAATTCAATTCATTAACCCATGAATACCCAAGATTTTGATCCTAAGAAATTTTATATTCTAAGAGTGCTTGTATGATATGATGAATGAATAATATATTTACATATATGTACATATGTATGTATATATGTTATAAAATTACATTTACCACTTAGAGCATTAATATTAATGAATTGATTTCAAGCTCATTCTAAATGACACTAATATACATACATACTATATACACATGTACATATGTATGTATATTTCAATTTGTTAATTCTGTACTTAAGATTGCAAAAAAACATTTCCATCAACTGCCTGTTTTTATACTACATACAAACATATCTCTTAGCCAAACAATAAAGGTGTGTACAGTTGCATAGAGACCTACATGCGTGTGTGTGTGTATGAGTGCTCCGCACTTAGTTCAATTTGTTAACGTTCATTCGCTAATATGGCAATCGAGGCATTTATCGCTGTTCGAAGCAAAGCAAATCAGCAAAAGAGGGCAGCCGGAGATCGAAGAGAGCGAAACTGACAGAGTAATTGAGAGATAGTGAGCGTGGGCTGTGGGTCAAATCAAAGTCAATAAGCTGAACCCAATAAAAAGCTAATATCAAATTTAATGAGCGAAAAACTAATATGGGATTACTCTAAGCACATATTTATACGCAAACTTTTAAAACAAATTTACAGCGCATTAACACTACGCAGAAAGCCAAAGCGCATCAATCCAACATTGTGTTGCCTAAAAACAACTGTAAAGCTCACTTGCATACATATATCAATAACAGACAGAAGAAGATTTACAGCTTAACAGAGTAACATTATGTTAATATATTACAGCAATACTTCATTCCATACATTTTTGGCGGCTTGTCTTATCTGCAACTACGCTTCATTTCAACATTCAAAATAAATCCAATAGATTGACGCTACGCACATACATACATACATATGTACATGCCTTTATAAGAGATCAAAAGTTTACGTATGTATGTATGTACATATACATGTATGTAGCCATGCCTCCCTATACATGTACATATGTATGTATGTGTGTGTATTATAACAATGTCAAGTATTTTCTATTGACAGACGCTTGGATTGCCTATTTGGCAAGTTGTCAAATTGTTGGAAGTGCGTGTTTATCATAAGCAGCGCAGAGCCGGCTGAACGAGTTTGATAAAACGCAAAAGCAAAAACAACAACAGGAGATGCCACCGTTTAGAAGAGAAATAAAATTATGCATGAAAGAGCAAGTGATGCGAATGAGGAAGTGAGCCAAGTGGCTGTAAAGGAAGGGGAAGGAGAGGAATAGTATCAACAGTAGAGAGAAGCAGCAACAGTAGAGAGCAGCAACAGCACACAGAACAAAATGTAAAAAGTTGAAATGAGAAAGAACGTAAGCTAAACAATGGAAGACATGATGACTTACAGACACACACGCACATACATATGTACATACATTTAATTACGTTCATGTAGGCACATACGTACATATGCATGTATGCATTGACTGCTGCAGTTTAGCGTGCACAACGGTACATGTTGGTGAAGACGAGCTGGGGGTGAAGCGCATTGTCAGTTTTAGTTCATCAAATTCGAAGAGAATTTATTTTGCGTTGCGCTGGAATATAACAAAGCCGAACGAAAATATGACAATACGAAAATGTGTGGGTGGGTGTATATACATAGTAAGTTGTACAGTACACACGCGCTAAATGGACAATGTCTAAATAAATATGTATGCTATTCTATTATTTACATATTTGTACATATGTATGCATGCATATATACGCACGTCTTTATGTAGTAAATATAAACTTGCCTAATCACTTTCATATAATATCCAAAGTCTATTTTTTCGGGTGCCCACTGTAGCTGTGAAGTCAAAGCTCACGCGCATGTTTGTTGCCGTTTGTTTGTTTGTTTGATAACAACGCCCCATGCAATTGGCAAACAGCATCCATATCAGCCATCCCAAGAGCTCCACAACACTCCCAAACACACCCTTGCTCAACTTATATAAGCGAAAAGAAAGCCCCAGTAGCGCTGGCGGATGCTGCCGGTGTTTTGAAGGACGTTCACTGAACTTGACTTTCGCCAAATTGGGCACTGGGTGGGCAGAACGAAAAATTAAAAGAAGTGAAGAGGAGTAGAAAGTGAGAGGAGAGTGTGAGAGCGCATAGCAATAAGCGTATGTGCGTATAATTTATAGCTTAAGCCGAACGAAATTGAAATTTAAAAACAGATAATTGAAAAAATGTGACCCCAATTACAAGTGCTGGAACAAACAAGATGGGAATGATGGAATGATGAAAACAAACAATAATTAGAGCCAGCTGCGGATGGTAAATTGTTTCATAAAAATTATTTTATGAGCATGTTGAAGTTCAATTGTTAATAGAGCTTATCAAATTCTAGATAAGCTTCAAAATAACCGATAATTATGTCGTAGATGCTTCGACCAGAGTTTGTAATTGTTCTAATTTTTCTATAACTATGAGAATTGAACAACAATAATAATTGTTGTATAATTTAAATTGAACTTCAAGTTTAATAAATGAAAAACAAAGAGTTTAAAGATAATTAAATGTTTTAAATTTACATTTTCGGCATGGTCTTATACAAATTTTTCGCACTGACACACTCACACACGTAAAGCCAGCACTCACATGAAGGGATAACAATTGCGCCAAATACAAACAATTTATAAGTGCGAAACGTAGTGAGAGAAAATAACACCAAAGCACACTAAAAAAAACAACAACAATACACCGTGGCGCTCGGTAGATGGCGTGTGTGTAAGCACGCAATGTAAATTCAGAGAGCAGCATTCCAGCAAACTGGAAGGGGTAAAGCGCACTTACCTTCAACAGTTCCTTTTCAATTTCTCCGGCGCGAATGACGATCGGTCCACGAACCGCATACTCCATGGCCTTATAGTTGGCATTAATGTTGCCCATGGAGAGGACCTTTTCATTGCTAGCGGTGGACATGTTGCTATATTAAAAAAAGGCGGAATAAACGGGAAAACGATATCAAAAATTAAAGTTCACAGCTTAATGTCAAATGCAAACTCGTTTGGCTTTGCCTCCGTTTGGCACTTCAATAATATATTGAAAAATAAACAAAACAAAAACAAAATCGAAAAACACGTAAAAAGAAAAGACGAAACAACGAGTAAAAGAATAAATTTTTTGGGACTACTAACCGAACAGGAGCGTTAAACGGTGAATGGCTACCACGCGCGTTCAATGCTTCAGCTTGACTGCAGCGTCGCGTCGCTGTCGCTGTCGTTGCCGTCGTCGACGCCGTTGTGGCTGTAGCTGCTGTTGCTGGCTTTTGAGCGCTGTTATTGTTATGTAGCAGCGATTTCCAGCGTCGAATGGCAACGCTCGACGGCAGTTTACATTGTTGCTGCAGCTGACAGATGCGGCCACTGCTATGCTCCAGATGCGGCAGCCCCGATGTCACAACTGCAGTGGCAGCACGCTGTAGCGTTGACGGATTCCTTAATAGTTGGCGACTCATTTTCCTCACGGTTAATTTCGCTTGGCTACTTCGAATTTAATTACGGTAAAAACAAACGCACACACACAATGCTAAAAAGAGAAACAGCGAAAGAGAGTGTCTGTCGTTAAGTGAGATACATAAAATGGTTTGAACACAAAAGTCCAGTGCAAAAAGCGAAAGACGAAAAAGCACCACCACCACCAAGTACACACACAAACGCTCGCCTCGTCTTAAATGCGCGTGTGTATATGTGTGTATAAGAGCGTACGCTTAAACTCAATTTATAAGAGTTTGAAAACTTGGTTTGGCATTGGTATTGACATTAACCTTGCCATTGGTAAAATACATACACAGATGTATGTATGTATGTGTTGTTGTATGCATATACATATTTATGATTGCTTGTTCGGTTATTTGTTTGCTATCAAACGCGATAAGCTAACTAAAATAAATTTATGGCATCGATACACACACACATAGGCCCCCAACCGTAACGGCTACAATTCAACTATATGGAGAGAAAAAAAACAATTAACTGTTCTGTTGCCAAGACACAGTCTTTCCTGATAAGAGCTAATAATAAATTTTATTTTCTAAGTATAAGAGCTGGACAAATCCTTTGGAGCTTTCTAACGGACATTGAGCATTTTGTTTATTGGTTCGCATGGTCACACCATAGCATCTTTTGCTTGACCAGCTATCGATAGTAATCGATAATGGCGATCGCGAACAATTTGAATTTTATATTGCGGCTATTTTCAAAATGTTTGCTTCATCTTGGCCAATTTAAAAAGTTTTATGATTTTGTTTTTTACTTTCTTGCATGACAGTGGCTTTTGCTTGGTCCCATTTAGATAGCACTTGGCTTATGTATAAGATTTAATGGGTCTATAGTGCGCTATATATATGTATATGTAAACACACGCTATCAAAATTTCATGTACTTTTGACTTTCAGTCTGACAGACAACAAAACACGTCTTATCAGTGACGTCTCAGCCTAAGTCCAAACAGATCCGAGCTTATGCTATAGATTTACTATATATGTGAATACAAATATATTGGACTATACACTAGTATATATATACATATATATATAGAGAACAAGGCCTTGTTGGCAATAATTTTGCACTTTGGATTCGTATGTGCGCAATTGAGACGGTTCTATGAAAGTGTTTGCCAAAAAGATCATGAAAAAAAAAAAACAATACAATAACAGGTATAACTAATGCATAATGTATGAATATCTATATCCACATTTATATATGTATATGTGAAATATTATCTATACACAACTAAAAAGAGATGGGCAATAGCTTTACCAGAAAGAAATGCCATATACTTTTCGGCTATCTGTTTGTATAGTATTTCAACATAAATAAAATGAATAAGCAACTTTACGATGAGCTTTTGAGTGTCTTAACAGCTTGGCCAAAGTTGCTTAGATTGTTCTTATGAAAATATTAATATTTGGAAACTGAAAATAAGCAAAGCAAGATTTTATGGCTGTTAGGGAATATTTAAGCTCGATTAAAGATTTATGAGTTTGCTTTTCTTATATTATTCCACAATAGACTCGGCTTGCTTGAAGAGAGCTGAACCTGAGTGCAGTCTTAAAAATATTATAGGATGAAAAGCTCTTCGAAAATAAGCTGTTAAATTCTTTTTTTTAAGTCTTGCTAATTTATCTTTTTAGTCAATATATATCTCGCAGTGTATATGTGGACATATGTATGCATTATAAGAGTGTATAAATCAACATAAAGTATAGCAAAAGAAAAATGAATACAATCAATATGCTGTTATCAAAAACATCAGTTAGCACCTGCGTTCAGGTGCTAAAAGGGCGCGTCAACAATGCTATCGCATATACATATGTATGTATTTTTAGCCCAGCATATGTCCCCACTGAGCTCCATTGTTCTGTGCATGCATGAAATCAATAGAATATTCAATATAATCTGATTGGACTGGCGATATCTGGTTATGCAATGACAGCAGCTGCTCCAATTGCAATATTCCAGTTGGAAGAGTCCAACTATGCAAATGGCATTCGGCATTCGGCATTTGGCCTTGCGCAGATAAGATATGAATTGTATTTAATTAAGCCGCAAGTAACAGAAAAAAATATAAACAAAACAGAAATTAATAAACGCAGGTGCAACAAAAGAAAATCGGCGCCTAACTAATTGAGCAGTTTGTCAAATATTTAGGTGGAAAAACAATTCCCAATTGACACATCAGCTAAGCTAATTGGAATCCAGCTGTTGCTTTTGTTTAGCCGCTCTGCCGATTGGGAAAATTGGTGAGAATTGCGGTGTTTCGCACGCAATCCAATTGGAGGCGGCACGCAAAACGGCAAATTGAATCAAAGGCTATAATTTATGACTATTTACCGTAGTCGCACTTAACCTCAAGACTTTTTTGTTATAAATTATTTACTTTTCGCGTCTGTATGCGTGTGTATGTACTTGCATGTGTGTGTGTGTATGCGTTTTTTGTGTGTGTCTGGCGTGAGTGTCTCTGTGTAATTAGATCAAGAGCAGTTGGCATAGCGTGCACTTTTGATAAAATCGATTTTTGCACTTTTTGCAGTTGGATATACGCACCTGGCCCAATTGGAAATAGAATGTCGGTCGGCAGTTGATTATCTAATTGGTAGCACACGGCGGCCGCTGCTCTTGCTGCTTCTGCTGCTGCTGTACGGTTGTCAACTGGCGTTGATTTTAATCCGTTTGTTTGTTGTGATTTTCGCATTTGGTCCAAGCGAGAAATCAAATTGATTACATACACATATGTATACACATTTATATGTTTGCGTTTGTGTTTGCATATATGTAAGCGAAAAAATTATTAATAAACTTATCTGCGCATATTTCTGTGTGTACATACCCCACATACACTAATAAGATTTCGTAAATAAATTCTCCAAGGTACCCCTGTGTGTGCGCGTCTCTCTCTGTGTGTGTGAGTGTGTGTGCATGTATGTGGGAAGCCGAACCAAATAGCGCCAGTGTGCTCCAATGTTTTGAATTTTGACAATGAAATGGGAACAGCTGTTGGTTGCCAACAACGACAATATTTCGATAACTTAAAAATCAGCTCGCCGCCTCCTCTGACAGTGCTGCCACTGTGGTGCTGCTAAACAGCGCTTTCTTACTTTCCCAACACCCGTGGGCTATCGATAATTATTGTTTCCCATATCGCTCATCCATAGTAGACAGTGCACATCGCCAGCGTTCACATTTGTTGTTGTTGCGCCGGAGCTCGGACGTGTATTTGTTTAAATGCGGGTGTGCTGCGTCAAAACGAAATATAATTTTATTCCAGTCCAACTTATTAATATATATAGTTGTTAACTGTTCATCAGTCAATTGTGTTGTCGAAGAACTCAGTTGAGTGGACCGAATATTCCGTCGTGCAACGAAATAAATATACAACAAAAATAAAAGAAGAAATTAAATAATATCAAAGTGCATTTGCTGGCCAATACAATGCATAGTATTTAATGCCTATGTAAATAAAAGTGCAACGCCAGTATCTGCGACAGTTTACCTTTCCAACAAACATACACATACACACACACACGCGCTTACGCACTAGTAACAGGGCTGTTGGGTGAACACAAAGCACAGGTCTGTCGCACAGGACAAACTACCAAGAAGCCAACAACAACAACAGGCGTACAATAGTTCCGTTTTCCTTTTATTTTGGTCCTTTTTTTTTCTTTATTTGTTTGTTTGTTACGTTTTGCACGTGAGTGCGAGTGAGTGCGTGTGTAGCGTGTATCGGTGCGAAAGAGTGCAAGAACTTTCGCCCAATTAAAATGGCTCCAGCTCTGAGCAAATTGGCGCAGAACCAAAGCGCAATTGTTGGTGTGGCTGGCATGACGGCAGCTCTATGGATAATCGCATATGGCAAAATATCCAATAACAAGAGGTATGCTATATATATTTATATATAAAACATAGAAACATTGGGCAAGGTCTTGGCTGCACCACGAAAGTGTCTGACATTGACTGAAATAATTGTAATTTGATTTTTTTATGTGCGCCGTGGCAGCGAGTGCTGGCACAGCTTGAAGGGCAAAAACCCTAAACTATCGAACATCTAGCTTAACATTGCTGAATGTTAGCTTTAATAATGTAAATAGGTTTCTTTTGTGTAATTGTATATACTTATCCACTTTGTCTAATATATACTTATCTATATATAAATAAATATTGCTCACCTGTCTCCGGCTGAAATTTGTAAATGTCCAGAAATAGGCTAGAAAATGGCCAAATATCTCAGCACTACCCGCACTTGACGTGACGTTCGCTTGGTTTTTGTGTGTGTGTGGATCGTACGATGCGACTCTTAGGCACACAGTCTGTAGTTCCCAACTGGTTTTGTTTGGTTTTTGTTTTTCTTTTTCTTTTTTGGCCCATTTTGCAGCTTCAAACCAAGGACGTCAGCAGCAGCAACAAGATGCCAAATGCGATTGCTTCACAGCTGATCGAGTGCTCGTAATTGCTGTAATTGCTGTTCCCTTTTGCGTTTGTCTTCCTCTTGTTCACTGCTGCTAAAGATGGACCATTGCTTGCTCGTGCCAGCTCTAACCAAGAGCAGCAACTACTAATTTATGTATATGTATCGATGTATATTGTATGTATGCATATAAATTGGGAATTTTCTTTTCTCTTAGATCATAGATATTTTTGCTCTATTTCGGCTATACGTATATATAATCTAAGTCAATGATTTTCAAAATGGGTTTAGTTCATGCTGGTTTCACGTGTCGGCAAGTGGAAAGGTCGATATGTATATATGTATGTCCACGTAGTTTCCTTCATTTTTTGAATTGCACCTATTAGTGCCATTAGCTGATATCTAATCTTCAGGTGTGCCAAACCTCGGTACTCACCACGTCTGAGTGGCTGTTGTTAAAGGAAACCTTAAGCTAAGTCGCTACACGTTTCCCACCAAATATTGTTATCGCTCCCTTATAATACGCGTGTACACACTTATGTACATATATATATGTACATATATAGATATTTGTAAGTTATATAAATTAATCTATATATGTATGTATAACAATATGTTGAAAGCTTTTGGTCTAATGAATTGATATTGTGATCGCATTTTGTTTGCATGACGTTTACAATTAGTTTAAGTAGTTGGCTAAGCTCCGAATTGAATGAATTCATATTCATCGTAATATTGTTGATACATGATATATGTATATACATATATATTTGTACATACAATTGCTTAAATGTATGTTTGTAGTTCTGTCAATAAAATTCCTGCAATGGTAAAGGGATCAAAATAGTTTGGTTGGGTTGGGTTTGGTTTTTATCTAAGCGATTAGTCATAAAAGACAACAAAGAAATTTGTAATTAGAAAAAATATACATGTGCTTGTTAATTAGTTTTACTTTGCTTTTATTCTATATGTATATACATATATGTGCCCAACATAAATTTGTATATTGGTACATTATTGTAACTGTTTTGTTTGATTTATTATGTAGCTCCGTTTAGCAGTCGATATCGATAAATATTTATATGCTGCCACTAGTGACCCATACCGTTAATTAACTGCGCTTCAACCTGTAGCTTTAAATCGACCTTCATCCCCTGGCAGTTCTCTCCTGTCGCATTTGCACACTCGATTTGCATTGTGAATTTTCACTAATATAAAAAAGCATTTCATGCAAATCGATGTACAAAAGTGCAACAACTTTGACATATTGTTGCGGCGACGGCGACAGCAACAGCAGCAGCGAAAATCCAATCAAAGTAAATATAAACACAGAGAGAGAGAGAGAGACACACACACACAGTCACATGTACATCTCTATACACATCTGCAAAGCACAGTCAAATGCCGGCCATACTTTGTTTACATTTCTCAATTTGCCTGAATATGTGTATATGTGTGCGTGTATGCGTGCGTGTTGCACTAGTGGAATACGAAGAAGAAGGAAATAGAGACCGCCTGCCGCCAATGAGTATCAATGATTTTAAGCATAATACACATACACTCATGATGAAAATAATAGGTACACTTCTTAAAATTGAGTTTAGTTTAGCAAAACATTTTTTCTACTGACCCAAACATTAAAATTTTAATGCACGTTTCTGTTTTAGGTATATATAAAAGAAAATAAGTAAATTTGGAAAAAAAAAATTTATTTTTTCAAAAGTTACAAACAAAAAATCAAAAGTGCAGCTTTTGTGCTTGACTGAAATAATAGGTACACTTTACTTTGAAAAGTTGTATTTAAATTTTTGATCTTCAAATCATTAAAAATCTTTTGCTATTATATTGTTGGATTAATATCCTATATATCCTTTTTGATTTTTAATAAATATTTCTATCCGCTTGGACATACTCCTAATTCAAGTTTGGCAGGTCCCAATCGGAATCTCTCTCCAAGTTTCTTGGATGCAATCCTATAACTGGCGTTTGTTATCACATTTTTTCTTTACCATTTGCTTTTTCAATTCACTCCACGAGTTTTCGATTCGATTCAGATCAAGAGAATGACTGGATCAAGCGAGAGTTTCCACTTTATTAACATAAAACCAAGTTTTTACTCTTTTTAGACGGGTGTTTCGGGCCATTATCGTG
>NW_022046128.1:40036-51680 GCF_001654015.2 Drosophila navojoa | reverse complement strand
AAAAGAAGCTGCCTAAGTCAAAAGTATATCCATATGACACTGCTTTTAAGGCTCAGAGCAAATTCAGCTCCTGCATAAGACATATTCACATCCGAATATTTATATATGAAGCTTTACACATTTACTTGACATTTATTTTAACTTTAACTGCATTAATCAATAATTAAATTATTTTGTAGACAATTTGCCGTCGAATTTGGGGGTTGCTCGCACGTAATATCGCAATTTCTAACTGAATCTCTTAGATGACCGCAGATTACTGTTCACACAAAATCATATTCAGATAAGAATGAACGTTTTGCAAATATGTACTTTTCTTCTTACTATGCGCCAAGGCAGGTAATTAATCTTTCAAAAGTAAACTACGTACCTGCCCACACATTTAAGCACATGGGGCGGAGTAAAGAGAAAAGCGTCTTAATATTAATATTGCGAATTGAGTTAAGAAACGAATTGTTATCTTCTAATACATTTATCTCTGTTTGTATTTGCATATGATCTTTAACTTACATTCAAAAATACGTTACATATAAGAGCTTTAAAAGTATTCATTGATCCATTGGCGCTTAAAATACGCAAGCACTGAATTGTTTGCACTTCATGTTAAGCTGGCAAATATATAAGTAGAAAAGTAAACAATATAATTGATTAGATAAAAATCCATCTTAGCCAAATAGCAGCAAAGAGATAAATTTAATAGCCGCCCTACCTACAATTTTAATCACTTCTTAAGTGTACGGCAATGCAGGTAAAAATCTCTGATTTGAATAAAAATGATAAGGCCTTTTTTTTTATATTTTATTGAGAAAGATTCCTCAACTAATTTATTGTTAGACGCTTACATATTTTAAAATGATTATGAACACATTGTTATAAATACAATATTATGACAAAATAATTATATTAAATATTTATAATGATTTAAATTTGTTATTTTATTTATTATTTTGCTTTCTTTTTAAAATAAATAAAAATCAAATACAAATTGAAACGGTTTTCTTTACCGATAGCTTCTTTATACTCAAAATGGCAATTTATTTGCGAAATAACTCATTTTAATGAATATCGCAATATACAAATATCGATAAGCAACCCATTCATCATATCCGTTACACCGTCATATTTTATTTAACAAGTATCAGTATCGCACTGTATCGCTCACCACTGACTAGTGCTCCTCTTGTGTAACAAATAGAACAAGAAATAGTCTTTAAAGTCTTGCAGAAACAAAATAATATAAAAGCCATGCAAATATGCAAGAGTGAATAGTGAGTTGAAGTCAAGCAACCACAATCAATGCAGCTAAAATATTAGCTAATTACAATGGAAAACCACATTGACAAAGACAAATAAAAATTATCGATAATTCAGATTTGTTGGTGCGGGGACGGCTACATATGTGGCGGTATATTTTGTAAATTTGTTGTGAAATTTAATGAATGTGCTACGATTTTAATAAGTTTCGCTCAACTATTTGACACATATCGGGCAGTGTTACCAAGCGTAATTAATTTTTGACCCTGGCGCAGACGTATAATCCATAATTTCTATGCAACTGGCTTGGTGGTTTTCCACGTCTATGACATCATAATCAGTGCGAATCAAGTATTTTTTATGTTGTGACCAGTCGCAGGATAAATAAGGAAAATTTTGGTGTAAAACGATATTTGTTATTGCAACGACTCAATTGACATATGTGTGTATATATGTATGTATGCTTGTACGCACGTACTCATGCACTTAAATATTTATTTGCATGTGTAGGTGAGTACATCAATAAGTACTCACGTATATATAAACGTGTGTGTCACTGAGCGATCGGATAAAAAAAAGAAAAGAAAAAGAAATAAAAGAAACAGAAGTCAGCAAGCAGTGTGAGCAGAAGTAGGCGTAGTTTGGTGCAATTGGGATTTATGACTCATAATTAAGATACACCCTAAGAAACAAAAAACCGACGGCTGTTTTGCAATCAAACAGCACAAAGTACATATGTTCAGACAGTGCCACATACAAACAAACAATACATAGATATGAGCTATGTGTTTATATAAATGCATATATGTATGTAGATATATACGTATGTATGCAAATAGATATACCTTTGTATACCGTTTACATACGTACGCTTGTATGTTATTAGAGCACAGGCGCAGTGAAATATCAATAGTAATAAAAAACTCTCGATGCATAACATAACAAAATTGCACGACTAGAATAAACAATGTTCTCTTGCATCGGAATTAAACCTGTAACGAAATATAAATCGATTATTAATCGGCTTTTTCCTATATTCTGATACAGACAATCAATTAGCTACAATCAATCTATTTTCTCCAATACAATTCAATGTACATAAAAGTTTTGTGTTTTCTTCTGCAGATTCCATGTGACCATAGGTTGTTGAAAATATTGCAAAATTGGACAAACCCTTTGCGACTTTGTACGACATAGAGAGGTCGTACCCACAAACAGTATTCGGAAGGAAAGCACCATCAGCGAAGATGGTACTACTTCCAGTACCACGCAACCTCAAAGGTAGGCTCCAAATATTGCCATTCTAATCAAGTGCATAGTTGATTATTAATAGTTAAATAGCGTACGGTTAGACTAAAATTTTTGCAAATTTATACATATTCATTGAGTTTTTTTTACTTTGCAGAAATAACTCAGATATTTCTGGTGAGGAACAAACTGTGCAAGAAGCTAAAATCCAAAAACCGGGACAGTGTGCTTCTAATAAAACTGCCTCCCCAAGGAGAATCGTCAGTCCGACTTCTAGATTAAGGGGCACTGCACAGAGAAGCAGATATCGTCGAAAACAGGAATCGGCTCCTGTACACACTAGTAGCACCAGCATTAGCACCAACAGCAACAGCAACGCCAATATTAGCACTCAGCTTCAGTTACATCAAACAGTAGCACCAGCAGCATTGGAACCGAAAACCGCCTCGCCTGCATCACATAGTAAAATTAACGTTTGGAGTCGGTTACTGCGACAGTTCTCAGGAAGCACTCTAACTGGAAGATCAGTTGGTAGCAACAATAGCTCGAGGGGACAAATCAACGTTGACGAGGCAACCGTTATTAACTCTGATAAGGGTGAGGAGTCCGTGACAGTTAGCGTTGTAGGAGTTGGCCTAGAGGCAAAGGATACTACCGTTGCGAAACATAATGAGGAAACAATGGATGGTGAAGCCCAGCCATCAGATGCAGCCAATAGCCCAAGTTGTCAAGAGGCCTCTGTAGTGTCCGCGGATAACAGCAAAGACAAAGACATGCCAGCCAAGGCTGTTGTGTCCCCGTCCCCCCCTGCTGATGCCAAGCCGAAAAAGATGGAAGGCCGTAAATCGTCATCTGACACGGGCATAGAGCCGGGGCTGAAACATCAGCTGACGGGCAGTGGCCCGCAATCGATGACTGGCCCACTCCCTTTCAAGTCGCCTCACGGCAAAGGAAATAAATCGGGCAAGGGAGCGGACAACTTTGTGCAGACAATACGTTTTGTACGTAAAAATGTGGAGCAGTCCAACAGAAATGCGAATCCGTTGCAGTTTGAGGAGCTGGAAACGGAATTCCCTCGTGATTACGATGACAACATTGAGATGTTGTCGCGGGAGGCGGAGCATTTGGAGGAGCAATTCCGTACGCCTACCCGCTCAAATACCACAGATTCGAGTAGTCATCAAGTGGCTGGCATTATTGACAACATTATTACCGAGGCGTCTCGCAGCGTGAAAACCGAAAAGACTCAAGTTGAAGTGCCATCGAAACCTGCCAATAAACAGACAGCTGGTGGGAAGCGCGTAGGCTTCCATGTTGAGGAAAAGCGCGATGGCGAGTTGTTGCACGATGAAGCAAAGGTTGAGGACTCGTCCAAGCAGTCGGAACAAGGAGAGGGCATTTCTGGAGACACCACCGTTTCTGGAGCAGAAACATCGGTTTCCCAACAACCATCGTCAGCACACGCCGCATCGGCTACCTCATCAGTCACATCTCTAACAAGGGAGCGCAAGAGTGATGAGGATGACGATCCTGTTGCGATGTCGCCATGTGGACGCTTCTTCAAATACGATAAAGAAGTCGGTCGTGGTTCCTTTAAAACTGTCTATCGCGGCCTGGACACTCTAACCGGAGTGCCGGTTGCCTGGTGCGAATTGTTGGTAATTTCATCAATGATATTGTGATAAATCAATATGTTTACGCCCATAGTAACGCCTCTTTTATTTTAGGATAAACAAGTGAAGAAGAGTGAACGCACTAGATTCCGGGAAGAAGCGGATATGTTAAAGAAATTGCAGCATCCAAACATTGTGCGATTTTATACATATTGGGAATTTCCAGTTGGACGGAAGAAAAACATAGTACTAGTCACCGAGTTAATGTTATCTGGTACTTTAAAGTCGTAAGTGGGCTGATGAATCACTTAAGCTATACAACATTATTGATTGAATTTGTTTGAAGGTATTTAAAACGATTCAAAAAAATACACCCAAAGGTATTGAAGTCATGGTGTCGTCAGATCCTAAAAGGTCTCAACTTCCTGCATACTCGTCAATTTCCTATAATTCATCGTGATTTGAAATGTGATAATATTTTTATAACTGGCACCACTGGTAGTGTGAAAATCGGTGACTTGGGACTGGCAACTTTAAAGAATCGGTCCCATGCTAAATCTGTGATTGGTACACCTGAATTTATGGCACCCGAGATGTACGAGGAGCACTATGATGAATCGGTTGATGTCTACGCCTTTGGCATGTGCATGTTGGAAATGGCCATATCCGAATATCCGTACAGCGAATGCAAAGGCCCCGCCCAGATATACAAGAAGGTGATATCCGGTATCAAACCAGCCGCACTCTCGAAAGTCGAAGATCCCAATGTGCGTGACATCATAGAGCGTTGCATTGAGCTGAAAAAGGAGGATCGGCCCAGATGCAACGAGCTGCTGGAGTCGGAGTTCTTTGATGAGGACATTGGCATACGTGTGGAGCCCACCGCCTCAGAACAGTTCCTCTCAGATCCTAGCATTAACATCATTGAGTTTCGTCTGCGATTCATGGATCCAAAGAAGCGTTCCTCTCGGCACAAAGAGAACGAAGCCATTCAGTTTGAGTATAACATTCTGCACGATGAGTACGAGCAAATTGCCCAGGACATGATGAAGGAGAACATCATATCGGAAGACGACTCGCGTGCAGTCGCTCGCCTCCTGAAAGTGCAAGTAGTTTCGCTGCTTAAAGAGCGTGCTCAGCGCCAAACACAAATCAAACTACAGAACGAAAAGTCGCGACTGGAGAAGCTGGCGTTGCAAAAGCTGCGCGAAAGCTTGCCAACCAACGTCGAGGAGGAGGACGACGAGGATGAGGAGTCTGAGGACGAAGAGGATGGGGTTAAATGGAATCAGCGACTCAAACTCGAAATGCTAAATACCGACTCAGAGACTAGCTTGGTCACCTCCACAAACAGCACCGATCCGCAGAATCTACTCACAAGATCGACCACTTCTATTCAAAATGGCGGAAATCAAATACAGCAACAGCCGCAGCAGCAGTTGCCACAGTCAATGCCAGGGCAGCAGAAGGTAATCGCATCTCCAGCCATCGCGCAGGTGCAGCAACACTCAACGACAGTTCACTACATACAGAACCCTCAGATGGCTTCATATCAGAATCCGAACAACGCCATGCAGGACATTGCGAATGGGCATGGTCAGGTCATATCACCGACAGGCAATCAACAGCAGCAGCAACAACAACAACAGCAAGCAGCTCAACAGCCAGTGGTGCAATTGCAAGCTCCGCAACAGTCTGCACCGCCAGCACAAATGCTACCACAGCAAGTGCAGGTACAACCAGTTGCAGTGGCCCACCCACAACAACAACAGCAGCAGCCTGCTGCTGTTATGCAGCAGCAGCAACAGCAACACCTGACCGAGCAACAAAAGGTACAGCAAATACCATTACAACAGCAGCTGCAGCAACTTATGCATAATAATGTACCAGCAACTGAATTGGTGCAACAGCAGCAACAACAGCAATACTATCAACAGCAGCAACAGGCACAGGCAACACTTCCAATGCATCAAGTGCAAATCCCACAGCAGCAACAGCCATATGCGATGCAACATCCTCAGCAACAACAACAGCAGCAAATTCAGCAACAGCCAATGCAGCAGCAAATGCAACCACAACCGATTCAGGCGCAACTACCAACATCACAGCAACAACAAATGCAGCAAGCGATGCCACAACAGCATCAATTGCCACAGCAGCCCATTCCAACTCAACCAATTCAACAGCAACAGCCCATACAACAACAACAGCCCATCCAGCAACAGCCTATTCAACAACAAGCCATTCAACAACAGCCCATACAGCAACAACCCATTCAGCAGCAACCTATGCAACAACAACCCATTCAGCAGCAACCTATGCAACAACAACCAATTCAGCAACAACCAATGCAACAACAACCCATTCAGCAGCAACCTATGCAACAACAACCTATACAGCAGCCACCTATGCAGCAACAACCCATTCAACAGCCAACAGCAGCACAGCAACAGATTATACAGCAACATCACTTGCAGCAACTGCATCAGCAGCAGCAGCAGCAACAGCAACAACAGCAACAGTTCGTACAGCAACAACAACAGTTCCTTCCAAATGCATTATCGCAACCTCATCAAATTCCAATTTCGACAATGCAACCAGTTGTTGCTGGTGCTGCTCAAATTATGGGGCAACAGCAGCAGCCGACGGCAATACTAATGCAAGGACAGATGCAAGTGCCGCCAGTCATGCACCAACAACCTCTTCCGACCTCATTTAATCAGCCACAGACAAATCCCCAACAGCACCAGCAGCAGCAGCCTCAGCAACAGCAGATTGTTCAACCAATTGTCAATGTTGCTGATGTTCAGCAACAGCAAGCCCAACAACTAGTTGCCCAAATACAGCAGCAGCAGCAGTTCCTACAAAATCAGCAGCAGCAGGCATTACAGCAGCAACAGCAGCCATTGCAACAGCAGCAGCAGGCATTACAGCAGCAACAGCAGCCATTGCAACAGCAACAGCAGCCATTGCAACAACAGCAGCAGCCATTGCAGCAACAGCAGCAGCCATTGCAACAGCAGATACCCTTAGAACAGCAACTGCAACAACTGTTGCACAGTCAGCCACAAGCTCAAATAGTACATCAACCAGCACCAGCACAGCAACAACAGCAGCAGCAACAACAACAGCCACAGCCACAGCCTGAACAACAATCCCAACAGCAGCAGCTGGCAAGTAAACCGATTACCCAACAGCCAGCACCTGCAGCACAGGAGCTAACACAGGTTGCTGCAGCAACAAACTTTGATGCTGCAACAGCAAATGCGGAGCCACAGCAAGCGGCTGCAACTGCTGCAGATGCCGATAAGCAACAAAAGCAGCAGCAGCAGGCGGCTGCTGGAGCACGTGTGCAAAAGCCGCGTCGTTCGAATCGCAGTGGCAACGAACGAATACCAAAGCTAAGTGTGACCAGCGTGGACGAAGGCAGCGTCATAAATTGCCACATGGAGAACAAATTGAAGACTATAACATTCAAATTTGACATAGGCGATGTCAATCCCGTTGAGATTGCTAACAAACTGGTAAGCAATTGTTCAGCTGATTGCGGGGCCTTGCATTTTAAAGTACTTTGTGATTCGATATATTTGCAGATAGCACAAGACTTACTCTCGAATTGCCAGAGCACCGTATTCGTGGAAATGATAAACGATATTGTGGAGCAGGTTAAACAGAATCCAAATCAAATTCCTATTCCAACCACTTATCGCCGCAACATTGAGAAGGTACTTTAACTGACAACTAATCCCAGAAATATACCTATATATTTTCTGTCCCGATTTTGCTTTAAACATTAAGAGAAAACAAAAGCGTTTCGTCTTGTGTTCGATTTATATGATCTAAAACAAATTTAAAAGTTCCCCATATGAAGCTGTGCGGCCACGGAGTCTCTATTTGGAATATATTGATTTTAATGGAGAGTTACTGCTACAACCACTTAGTTGTTCGTAACAACAATGGAATAACGACTATCCTCTCGATTTGGCTTCGTATATGAACATAATGTAGAGCGCGTAATCAAGATAAACGAAAACTGTTAATGATTGTTAATTTCAAATACGAGTGGACTCTCGAATGAAAACCGAAATCGAAATTCATTTTTAACATCATGTTGATTGTATGTTGTAATCTCTACTACTTATAATAAAACAGGTCCGTCACGCGTCTCTAACTCGACAGCGTTCCACATTTAGAACACATCAAAGACATAGATCTGTAAGTGTTAAGTGCACTGTTAAGGGCTTTTATTTATATATATGTATGTAATCTGATATATGTATACTCATATATACTTATGTACATATATACTTAGTTAAAAATAGGACTTATGATTTATCACAATTGAAACAATATGTTCGAGTACTTTAATATTGTTTAATGCTGTTATTTAAGTAAACTATTTTGTTTTAATAATTATTAAAAAAAAAATAAGCACGCAACAACAAAATATGTCGAAAAATTCTTGAAACAATACTTATGAAATTATGTACGAAATTAATAACATGTATTTATGATTTTTTATTTTATGGAAAATCCAATTTACGATAGGAAATTTAATTGTATAATTAAAGAAACCCTTTGGTCAATTGTATTTTTATCAGGACGAAATTTGCCTACTCCCCTTTTTATAAATGTCTTTTTTGGTTTTATACAAATTAGAAATGCTTACGCGAAATTTACACGAATTTACTTATATTTATAAATAAATAATTCATGCTAAACTTCGGCTTGTCGAAGGTTTAATATCCTTGCAGAAAGATGTTCTCTTAGCTATAGTAACAATCCAGTAATTATTCCGTTTCCGTTAATATATCTGTATAAAATACTTGCATTAATATATGATTAAATATAGTCAAATCTTCTGCTTGGATATACATCTAGGAAATTAGCTGAATAGCTGATTAGCTTAATTACTGTCAATGGCTTAAGTGCATTTAAATATATGTATATATATTATTCAACGAAACAATTATTTTAGCGGGATGAAACCGCGAGCGACATCACAAAGATGTTCGAGCCATCGACCCAAAATGCGGATGTTACGCCCAGTGGAGGAGCTGCCGATGGATCAAATGCGGAACAATCTGGAGTGGGTGAGACGAGACCACGTGAAGCTTCTGGCCAAAGTAATGTGGAAATGCCAGCAAATACAGCCACGCCGCCAACAACCACGTCGACAATGTCCTCCTCTTCGACTGCTTCGCGCGATGCGGGCAACAATAGCAATGATGTGACAATTGGCTCTGGTTCCGTCTCACGCAAGACCAGCACCGCCTCGGAGTACACATCGCTGTCTATTGACTACATGCCGGACAACGCCATTACGCCAACAGGCAATGAGCCATTTCAGCCACTGGATGGCAGTCTGGACAAGCCGCAATCTGAGCAAAAGGCACGCAGCCTGGCCATAAGCCGCGTCCAAATGCTGCTGGAGTCAACGAGGAAAGAGGCGAAGCCTAGAAGCTTGAATTTGCCATTGAATCGGCAGTTGAAGATTGTGGATGATTTGAAGCACACCCGCAGCCTGGACGACCTAAGCGAGGTGAACATCACATTCGAGATGCCGCCCAGCAAGGCGGCCAAGCAGGCCAACGAGCTGAATGCAGCCAATGCGGACAAGTCCAAAGAGAGTGGCGTCCAACTGGGTGCAGTGCAGCCACCAGGTGCGGCCAACACGCTGGAGCAGCTGAAAATCGAACTCGAGAACATAACACACGCGCATGCCTTCGCCTCCGCCGTGGTGGCCTCCATCAACAACAGACCCTCGCCGAACATCGCCTCGATGAAGGCGCTGTCCTCCGCCCAGCAGCACGCCCAGTCCGAGACAGTGGTTGGTAGTAAAACTCTTGCTATGTGCTTACACGTTAATCGTAGAACTGCGTTATTCCATTTGGCTTATCTTCCTTTTTAATTTTTAATTTTTATATATTCTAATACAAAACATTTATGTATATGTATTGTGTAGATTTGCGTATTTGTTGTTTCTTTTTCTGCATTATAATATTGCTTTTCGTTTTGTTGTTCCTTTAATTATTAATATTTGTATTTGTGTAAATCTCATTGTTGAAAATTGTATATAACTTAGCATAAGCGCAAATTTAACTAATTTCGATCAAATAGCTTGGCAAAACTAAAATGCTTTGCTGATGGAGGGTATATAAAATTTAATTTAAATGTTATAAGAAGAATATTCAGTTTGTTTTTCAAACACAAAGTCCTTGGATCCAGCAAATAGCTAAAGAAAATATTCACATTAAAAAATTACTTTCATTCATTTTCTTCAGTTTTTTCCCCCCATATATTTTTCCTCGCATTTATATTTAAAAATATTATATATTTATGAAAAGGAAATCATTTGAGACCATCTCAAATATGGAGTTTTTAGTCCGCACTGGTTAAGGGTATTCGCTTTGTTATCATATATATAACGTTATAGTACTACATGTCCATCGGTTGAAGTAATATTTGTAGCTGTATTTGTTGTTCTTTATGATTTGATTTGTTTAATTTATGTACTAACGCTTTTCGTTTTTGGTCAACTTTAACCGATCGTTGTGTGTTGTTGCGCTTGTTCGTACTTGGCTTTGGGCATTTATCATTAATTTGATTTTGATTCGCTTTTATATTTGAATGTGTAGATCAACAAATCAAACAGCGTGGGAGGTGGCAGTTCGGCGGCTTCGTTTGGCCAGAATACACCCACCGCAGCGCTGAATTCGGCTCGTGGCTCGTCCGTGTACAACTCGCGCCGCACGTCCATCGACAACAGCATGGGCTCTGATATGCAGCTGCCTGCACCGAACCTCAATGTTAACCATGAAGTTGCCGCTGCGACTGGCACTGAGGGCACAGCGAACGCTGAGACCGGCAGTGATAAGAAGTTGGCCAAACAGGAGAGTCTGGATAAGCTATCAAATACACTGACCGTGAACAGCGATACGAGAAATCCAAGTAATGGAGCTCTCAACCAGAGCTCCATAGCGGATCTAGAGAAAAAATTGGCTGCCTTACGCAATGCAGACAACACAGAGGAGGTAGATATCAATTCATATAATTATGTATTTATTCATTAAATGTGTTTATATGTTGCAGTCTAATGCTGCACCAGCTGTGCCAGCCGCCAAGCCCGCAGAGGAGCCTGTGGCTAGTGTGAACGCACGCAAGATATCTCGCTTTAGCGTTAGTCGCGTGCAGGAGCAAAAGACTTCGACAGAGGCAACGGAAGCTCTGCAGCATCAGTTGAAGATTGATCTGCAGGTCGCGGGCCTCGCTACTGGCCAGGGTCACAACTATAATGCCAGCAACTCTGTGCAAAATGGCACCGCTGTCAATACACCCACTGAGCTTATTAGTTCGCCCATTCAAAACGTTCCGATGGCCATAAATGGCATTCAGTTAATATATCAACAGCAGAACGCACCGGCAGGCGTTGGTGTGGGCGTGTTGGTGCCTCAAGGAGGTCAAGTTGCTGCTGCCGCTCAGCCAACAAATGTGCAAATGCAACAGCAACAACAACAGCAGCAGCAGCA
>NW_022046128.1:6388-31180 GCF_001654015.2 Drosophila navojoa | reverse complement strand
TATATATATATATATATATATATATATATATATACATATGCTCATATATGTATATCGACAAGGCTCAATGAATTTTATAAGTCAATACACAAACATATTTAAACGTTTTTTCTCTGGATATAAATATGGATATGTATAAATGTATATGTACATATTTAGATACGTATTTGTATATGTACGTAAGTGTCTACTTCTGAATAAAAATGCACATGAAAGTTTCTGTTCTATTTCGAATTAAGTACGACTATACTTTGGCAGCCTTGCGTACAATATTCGACTTTTAGATATTATTGTTACTGTTACTAGGTTGATTAAATAATAACACTTTATTTTCTTACGTTTTTTTTTGTTTTTTGTTGCAAATTGATGCTCACAAAATTTTAACTAAGGATGGGGCTAAAAAAAAGGGGAATATCGACAGAATCTGATAAATTAAATCGATTTTTCTTTTTGCGATAGCTAGGCTGGCTTGACAATTTTTCAAAAGTATGTCTGACAATTAAAATAAAATTATTTAGTTTATTTTTATTGCAGTCTGTATACATGTTTAAATTACAATTTAGAAAAATATAAATATATCGTTGTCAAATGAGGATTTATCGATATTAACGACTATTGTCAACTCCGAACCAGCTGATTGTACTAATTTGTGTTGTTAACATGGAGCTACGAAATCTAATAAGCAAAGCACATTTGAATTAAAATGACTAGTGAAAATAGGAAAAACTATGTTTGCGTCAGCTGTGGCAATCCGGTACGCGAATTGATTAAAAAATATAGTAATACTGTTAAGCCGACCCACTGTGTAAGTATGCTTTGCACCATTAACCACTAACAATACATTTACTCTAACATACATTGTATATATAAATTTATTAGGATAAATGTAATCAGATAACTGATAAGTACATAGAAGTCGAAGAATTCATCATCTTAATAGATGCTTTACTGCTTGTTTCCGCCGCATTTCGGCACATGATTTGCAATGGTAATTTTAAGGTAAAGTAGATATTTTAAAGCAATACTATTGCAGATAAAATAGTCAATACTTAAATAAAATAACTTTTGCAGCTGTATTGGAAGATTTCACTCGTTGTCCTCTTATTGGAGTCGTTTGCTTTATGCAGACAGAAGCGGGGAGATGAATCTAACACTGCTCTACATGAAAAGGGCTTTTACATGTGCACACTGCAAAACATTGGTGGTAGGATAGATGTACGAATTTTGATATTTACTGAGATGTGTTTACATATATTTATCATTTACAGAATACCTTTTAATAACGCTGCTGCTATTATTTATTACTGCCCTTCTCAATATGCGACAGTTGGTCAAAATCGGATTAGCATCTGTCACATTGATTATTTTGAAAGTAGTGGCCATCTCGAATTTCTCAAAGTTCTTCCTGCTACCCATATTGGTGTGGCGTAGTAATACAACCGATTTTGGACGGAAACTGCACTATATGTTGGTTACAGGGCATCATCTCTGTTCATTAATAATGGCTTACAATGTAGTTGGTGTTAGTAATAACCATCTTCGCTGGCTGACTATAATTTTGGTTATTTGTGCCTTTGCTACTAAAGAATATGTTCGGTATTTGGCAGAATTTGAGATGGAATTGTATTTATCGTAACAATACTATTTGTAAACTTGACGGTTGGATATTTAAACGACTGAAGTCTGTGTTGGATGAATTAAAGATAATCAGTACTTTAGACGATTCAGTATATGTAGTATTTAAAAATTACCACTGGCCTCTTTATTAGTTTTATCGACTCTACAGCCCTGGTACTTGCAATAATCGGCCGAGGTCTGTCAATGTCGCATGCAGATTTGATGAGAATTCTAAAATGCCTATTTTGCTTATTTTCATTATGAAAAATTTGAAGATAAATCTTGCGAAATCATTACTATTATCATAATATAAATAATTTCAGTTTAATAACAAATATCGCGAAGTAAATCAATATCTACGCATATTTTTAGGCACGTAATGTGTGTTCTAATGATCTAAAAAGAAAGCAAACGTGTTATTTAATAATGTAAGACGCAACACAACAAGTGAGTGCGTGTATTACAAATAACTGTCAAGTATATAAAGAAAAAGCGAATAGAAAGTGAAGTGCGGACAGTAAAATAAAATATTGGTAAGTCTATAGAACAAATAAAATGACCCACATACATACATAAAAATATATATGTATATGTATGTCTATATGTGTACATGGGACATTGTGAATGTATTGACATACACATGTAAGTAGTGCTATATTGTCGCCGCAAGCTAAATTGTTTTTTATCTAAGTAAATTGGCACATTAAAGAAAATCTGGTTTATTTTCTATATATGCTGCGTTCTAAATAAATGAGACTGATTTATGTATATTTGCATTATATATGGATATGACAACTCATTCATGTTAGCAATGTGACCGGTTTAATATAGATAGTATTTTTTTTAATAATTTAGATATTTGAGACTTTCTAGTTAAATGTAAAAGTATTATGCCAGGCACCATTGAAGCAATTTCGTACAAATTGGCTGTGTTGCTTCTTAATTTGTACATTTGGATTCAAAGCCATTCGTATAATATGAAGACATCGGCCTTTAGTTTATTTACATTTAATACTTGTTTTTGCATTTTCAAAATAAAATGCACATGCAATGTCTATATGTCTATTTGATATGCAATTTTTTTTTCAAATATACAATTATGGTATTTTCCTTGTCACTTAGATTGGTCACACATAAAATATAACCTTAAAAATGGCAAGTGACAAATTTCTTTTTTGTTCATTTTAAGCGACTAAAACGTTATCGACGATAATAAAAGTATTGTCTGGAGCACCTCCTGTGAAAGCGCTCAATGTTTTTCGATGTTATAATAAATATTGGATTGAACTTAAAGAGGGTCTGACGTTTCTGCTCTCACATATGCAACGATGTAAATATAAGCAAAAAGTGAAAATTACAAATTAACAGACCAACCGACAGACGGCCGCATTGATACACACATATGTACATAATTGTACATACATTTATTAATATAACTTCGAAAGGCAAAGATCACGTAGAGTGTCAACTCAAATGTCAGCTACATCGGTTGTGTTTGCGAGTTTTGTTGTAAAACTCACTAAGTACTCAAAGTCGCGAAGGACGGAGGTCAACTTAACAAGTGAATAAAGTGTAATAAACAAAAAATTGGGAATTTGAATAAGTACAGATCGGAACTTATTTATATATATATTTATATATATATAAGCAAGCGTGGAAAATGCATTCCTCGTCTGCGGCGTCGAGTGCGCTAGTGGAATATTCCGACGTTAGCTCGGAGGATTTTTCGGATCCTGAAACTGGAGAAATCGACTCGGATGCTGCATTAGCTGGCCGAGGAGCAGCTATATTAAACGCTTCCAATCGAAAACCGGAAAATCAGATAAGAAAACAAAATTGTGATGCTGTTTTACGCATTACCAAGAACAATGACTTCAGGTAATAATTAATAAGAAAATGTGAATTTAATTACAATCTGTTATTTTGTAGAAAAAAACGCAATGATGAGAGTGAGGATATGGGCTCGATTCTTGCAGTCGGTTCAAGATCACGGCAAGTTTCAGTTGTTGCCAGCAGTGGCAGTAGGGTAAGCATCGGCTCTGTCCCCGAGAAACAGAATCATCATCACCGCAGCGAAGTCAGTCTGACGCCAGCCAAGAGCTCAAAAGAGGAACAATGGGATCAGGAGCTCTACATGTCTAGTGATACGATAGACACGGATGAACTGGAGGCTGAAATGAAACGGCAGAAGCGTAAAAAACTGAAGAAGGATAAGCATAAGCACAAATCAAAAAAGAAGTCCAAGAAGCGAAAAAAGAAGCGAGCGAAGTCATACTCAAGCATAGATTCCCTATCGGACAGCAATCTCAATACGTTGCTGGACAGGCATAACCGCTACACGCCACCAACGGCCCCGAATCGAGCCAAAAGTGCTGAGCGTACAGTTAGCGCCTCTGTGCCTTCGTACACGCCTCACAAAGACAGTCAAAGCAGTCCCATATCAGTGGGCACTCCGCCTGCCCGACGTCCCAATAGCAGTAATAACGCCTATTATGGCGAAGTAACCGCTGCTCCAAGCACTCCCTTAGGTAGCAGCCTGCAGGTGACGGTAACGAACAAAACCACAAACAGTCGACATCGATCCCCACAGTTACGTTCCGGAGGTGGAGTTGGTGGCAGCAGTAGCAGCCAGCGTTATGCCACTTCTCCGCGCACTCCACCACAGTTGCTGAGTCACTCACATCCAGTCACTGTTGGTGGCGCTGGGGTTGGTGGCGGAAGCAGCTCACGTGACTCGCGCAGCTCTCGTTATGTACAGAGTCCTTTAAAAGATGATCATAGATCGAGCAATGCGTATACCTCTCGTTATTCAGGTGGATCAGTTGGTGGACAGGGCAGCAGTCTTGATGCGAGAAAGTTGAAACGCATCTCACCAGGTAAGCGAATAGGTGAAAGGAAGGGTAATTTATTAAATTTAGTTTACTTTTAACCGGAGAGACTACTAACTCAATTGCTTTACAGAGCTGGATCGCTATCACCATCAACCGAGCACGCCACCGCACAAGCGACGAAAGTATAGCGATGGACGAGATGCATCTATGTCTTCGTCTATGGTCCCATATGAGCACGGCAGGCACCATGCTGTTAAATATGAACGATACAGCAGAGATCGATATTCACGGAGGGTGTCCAGGTAGGCAATTGCGTACGCAATATGATGCAGCATATACTAATAAAGTATTATGACCAGGAGTCCTAGTGTTCATCGCTTGTCACGTAGTCGACTCTCACCTGGCGGAGGAGGCATCGGATCAGGTAACAGTAGCATGTATCGTCAACGAAGCAGTAGTCGACATAATCACAGCAAATATGGCGCACCTCATTCGCCTTCGCCACCAATGCCAACGAGGACGTCTTCCAAGCGAGGCTCAGGCAGTGGCATGGGCATCTCCAGTGATCGGTATTCCTCGCGTTCTCCACGACAAAGCTCCCGTTATTACGAGTCATCGCCACCGTCACCAGCGGGCGCCTCGGCCTCGACTTCACATCACCATCGACGATCGCCTCGGGGTCATCAGCATCATCGCAACAGTAGTCGCAAACGCTCGCCTAGCTCGGGCAGCAGTCGTAGCTCAGGCTCTTGCTCTCGTTCGCCAGCTTCGCGTGATCTTAAGTACAAGCGCGAGAAATATATCAAAAAGATAAGCGAGACTAGCTTGTTTGCTGAGCTGGTTAAGGATCGGCATAAGCGGGAAAAGGCTCTTAAAGAGATCATCGAACGAAACGAAGAGAATAGCAACAGCAACGGTGCTTTGACTATCAACGAAAACAGTTCCTCGGTAGATGGCAATACGCCCAACGTTGCGGAGAACCGATCAGCATCGTACATGGCAGCTCAAGCCTCCGCTGGTGCAACGCCAAACGGGATTGCTGGCAGCGGTGGTGGTGGTGGTGCTAAGCCTGATTTGGACCTGAACAACATTCCAATGCCAAACAAAGATACGGAGGCATTAAAGCTGAATTCGACTGTTGGTACCGGAGATGTAACAGATGCCTCTACAGCAATAGCCTCGCTGACCTTCAAAATGAATGCCAATCAAAAACCGAAGAGTCTTACGGCCTTACCCATGCCACCTGGCATGACTGTAGCCGATTTAGAGAACGCGCCAACGCCATCTCCACCAGATGTAGCAAGCAAGCAAGCGACGCCGAAATCAACAAAGAAGTTTTCCCCAGACGACAAAAATCTAAACACCAACCTTAATGCTAATGTCAATAAAAGCCTTTTGAACCTGCCAATGCCGCCAGTCATACCGGGCAGCGAGGAGTTAAGTGGCGACGATGATGTCATCGACAGTCCTGAAGACTTTGATACACCCAGTGGCAACAGCAACAACTTAAATGCGAGTGCGAATGCAAATACATCACATGCTGCCACCCGGCGACGACCAGTGATACTTAATCGGCGCGACTCGCGAAACAATGTCAGGGATTGGGGCGAACGATGTGTGGATGTGTTCGAAGTGATTGCACAGATTGGCGAGGGTACATATGGACAGGTAATATCGAAAGCCAACATTTCTTGAATTCTAGTTACATTTTATCGTATATTGATTTACGTTACAGGTGTACAAAGCACGCGATCATCATACCAATGATATGGTAGCATTGAAAAAGGTGCGATTGGAACACGAAAAAGAAGGTTTTCCCATAACGGCTGTGCGCGAAATCAAAATATTAAGACAACTCAATCATCGCAATATTGTGAACCTCCATGAAATAGTAACGGACAAACAGGACGCAGTTGAGTTTCGCAAGGACAAGGGTTCATTCTATCTGGTATTTGAGTATATGGATCATGATCTCATGGGCCTTCTAGAATCGGGCATGGTTGACTTTAATGAGGAGAACAATGCAAGCATTATGAAACAGCTATTGGATGGCCTCAATTACTGTCACAAGAAGAATTTTCTGCATCGAGACATCAAGTGTTCCAATATTTTAATGAACAATAAGTATGATCATAAATTGGTCTTATTTCATCACTCTATTTTAAATTATAATTATTCGTGTTTTAGGGGTAAGGTCAAGCTTGCAGACTTTGGATTGGCCCGTTTGTACAATGCCGAGGACCGTGAACGTCCGTATACGAACAAAGTAATAACACTCTGGTATCGTCCGCCGGAGCTGCTGCTTGGCGAGGAACGTTATGGACCGTCAATAGACGTGTGGTCATGTGGCTGCATATTGGGCGAACTGTTCCTGAAGCGCCCGCTATTTCAGGCAAATGCAGAAATGGCTCAACTAGAGACAATATCCAAAATATGTGGTTCACCGATTCCCGCTGTTTGGCCGAATGTAATTAAGCTGCCACTCTTTCACACGCTTAAACAAAAGAAGACACACCGTCGACGCTTGCGTGAAGATTTCGAGTTTATGCCAACATCTGCGCTTGATCTGCTTGATAAAATGCTTGACCTAGATCCGGACAAGCGCATTACTGCGGAAGATGCACTCCGATCACCTTGGTTGAAAAACATCAATCCTGATGAGTGAGTAATTTGTGATATATTGAGTATAGAATGAAATTATTTCAATTTGTAACTTAACAGAATGCCAACACCACAATTGCCTACATGGCAGGATTGTCATGAGCTTTGGAGCAAGAAGCGGCGTCGTCAGCTACGCGAACAGCAAGAGTCGCTGCCACCAGGTGTCATTTGCTCAGCTAAGTATCAGCAGCACGGCGCTGCGATGGTAGGGGATGCCTAGCATTTACTCTATGCTTCATACTACAATGAAGAAGAGGAAGACTATAAACAGCGAGAGGAAGTGGAGTGTGCCTGGTGGCAAAGTTAATACCATCTAAAATTATAATCAATTATAAATAGTTGGCAGGGAGACTCGCAGGCAGTTCGGGTTGACATGCTCTACCAAAGCACTCTATTCTTTAAGTCGTCTCTTAAACAAAATAACTAATTTAAGAATATATTTAAATAGTGATGAATTGCTAAAAAAAGAAATCAACAGAAAACAAAAGAGCATTTCGAATTGACCGGTGTGTAATATTGTAATATGTATATACTATATGCAATGAAATAATCCATTGCAAACTAAATTGTTTATAATTTTTCTAATGCTTAGTAATATCTTAAATACATATTGGCAATAAACAATGAGCATGAGTAATAACACTATCAATCAATGTGTGTCAAGGTTTGTTTAGTTCACATTGACTTTTATTCTGTTATAAAATTTGACTATTTCAAACATATTTTAGTTAACAAATTGAAGAGCAACGCGAAGCTTTGAAGCAGTTAAAGGTTAGCATTGTACCATTAAAAAATTGTTATATATATCTATCAATTTATAAAAAAAAATATATATATATATGCAAAATATATACATAATTAATTACGCTATAAATAAGTTAGTAATAATAGTATTAATTAATTTACAACATACTCATGTTGTCCATATAAAGCTATAAAAGATTATTTTGTTAGGTATTTAAATAAAATTGTAAAGTTAATGATGAATTTATCAAGTAATTGTGTACGAAAAATAACAACCAACAAAAATCACCCATACAGATATTTTAAAAAGCTTATATTTTTAATACATAAACAAAGCCGGTTAAGAATAAATATATGTGTATAACAAACTAACTATAAAATAAAGAAAATCTGTGTGAGACTGAAGATAATTGATCACAAAAAATTTGTGCAATTTGAGTTATAAAAATTTGTAAAAATCATAAGGTCGGAAATTCCAAATAACACGCACCTTGTTCTCCAAAAAATTCAAATCAAATGGACGAATTTGGTATCCAAGTCATATTTAAACCCAAACACAAATACATTGTTCTGTAAAGCCGTTAACACAATATAAATATACACAAAATGCATTATTTAAAACATTGAGTACGAAATCTATTTGAAATATAATCATTCGAGTTTTTTGTTTCATAAAGGTCAGAATGGAACGGTGGGAAAGTAATGCTGTGTTCTGTATTTAAGCGATTAATGGGTCTGAATAAAGTTGCCTAACGTTTAAAAATTATTAATTTTCTAAATATTATTTTAAGAGTAGCCAAACAAGAGATTTGTTTTTATTTGATATAATTTTAATTGAAGTATTATAATAATATAATATTTGCGAAATCAAAATTCCCTTTTGGCTGTAATTTTAGTTGTCTATTTTTTATATCCGCATGACTTCATTTGCTTCATTTTTAATCGTTGAAAAAAGATATCGGATGGCAAATGTACAATATGATCTAAATTTCATTGATATCGATATGTATGCCAGTATGCCAGTTGCAGTGTGTACTGCATAAATATATCTTTGGTATTTCCTAACACTAGCAAATTGGCGTTCTTCTTTTTAAATGAGTTTGGCTTGTTTTTGTTTATTTATGAGAATAAGAATAAAAAGTGAATGTAAATCAAAGTAAACTATGCTGCCATATCGAAATTTTGGAGAAACCATCGATGTAATTTAGTGAACTCATACAATTTGATGGTGAATAGTGCAATTTTAATACATATTTATGTTTCTAGGAATATGAAGTACAGCACCTGCTGGGTAAAGGAGGCTTCGCCTGTGTTTATAAGGCCAAATGCCTGCGTACCCATCAAAATGTGGCAATAAAAATGGTAAATGCATAATATGGACATCGTGGCAGAAAAATATCTATTAATTTGTAATTAAATATAAACAGATTGACAAGAAGCTCATACAGGGCTCAGGCTTATCGAATCGCGTTAGACAAGAAGTCGAAATACATTCCAGACTGAAGCATCCGTCGGTGTTGCAGCTGTACACGTTTTTCCAGGACGCCAACTATGTCTACTTAATCTTAGAACTGGCCGACAATGGTGAGCTGCATCGCTACATGAACCAGCAAATGAAGCGTCCCTTCACTGAGGACGAAGCGTCTTCTATACTGCGGCAGGTTGTAGATGGTTTACTGTACTTGCACTCGCACAACATCATGCATCGAGACATATCGCTTTCCAATTTGCTGCTCAGCAAGGATATGCACGTAAAGATCGCCGACTTTGGCCTGGCAACCCAGTTGAAGAGGCCCGACGAACGGCACATGACTATGTGTGGTACTCCTAACTATATTTCCCCCGAAGTTGTGTCCCACATGTCCCATGGTTTGCCTGCTGATCTCTGGGGTGTTGGCTGCATGCTTTATACGCTCTTGGTGGGGCGTCCGCCATTCGACACAGACGCTGTACAGTCGACACTCAATAAAGTGGTACATTCTGACTATACAATGCCAGGACATTTGTCCTATGAAGCACGCGATTTAATCGACAAGCTTTTGAGAAAGAATCCGCATGAGCGCATTTCCTTAGAGCAGGTGCTCAGGCATCCATTCATGTCGAAGGCAGGCGGCAGCACAATATCCTATACAACGCCAGGCTCATCAGTAGATTGTTATGGTCAAAGCATTGCAAGCGGCGATAGCGGCATCGTGACATTTGCGAGCAGTGAGTACAATAACGCAACAATTTAGCAGTATTTATTTAATAAATCTCACTATTCCTAGATGACTCAAAAAACTCGCAACGGCTACGCTCAGTGGAACAGCAATCCATGCCTCAAATGCTGCCACAGATTCAGGAGGAGTTTGGCTACTACCAGGAAAATCAAAAACCGAAGTATGCAGCGTTTAGGCTAGGGTCGACAGAGTCGGTGGACAACTCGGATATGGACTGGCAGCGAATGGGGCCAAATACACAAAAAGGCAATTTCTTGGTGCACTCAACACCATCGCTTGGACCTGCACCTGCACCGGCAGAGGTTAAAGCTAATAATGAGCACATATCCGTGCCACCATTAAACACGCTCCGATTGCAGCCAACACGCTATAAGACCAAGAATGCCATCATGAGCATTGTGGCAAATGGCGAAGTAGTCATTGAATTTATAAAGTGCAAAAGTAGAATGAATGAAGATCGAATTGTTGATATTTGTCGCATTTCCAACGACGGGCGCCGTATAATAATCTATCAACCGGATCCTGGGCGGTAAGAAATAGGAAAAAAAAAAAACGAGAATCAAGTTTTAATATGTATATTTACTCTTAGCGGATTGCCCATAAGAGAGAAACCTTCGGAGCTTCACGCAAACGGCATGGATAATGCTTACACTTATGATAACTTGCCTAGCAAACACTGGAAGAAGTACGTCTATGCAGCGCGGTTCGTGGGCTTGGTGAAGAGTAAAACTCCAAAGGTGACTTATTTTAGCAAATTGGCGAAATGTCATCTAATGGAGAACATGGCTGATTTCGAGATGAGCTTTTATTCTGGCGCAAAGTTGACCAAGTCTCCCAGTGAAGGTATTAAAGTGCATGATGCTAACGGTGCATTGCTCTCAGATCACGCAACTGGCGAGGCGAAACGTTTGATTGAACACAGCAATGAATGCTTCGCCCACTGCCTGAGCATCTGTAATGCACTGGAGCTGGCACAAACTGGCAGCAATACTTGCTTTCCAGTCACGATTGGAAGGAGACCCATTGCAGAAGTGTTGCCCGCACAACGCTCGGAAAGTCTGAGGGATACAACCAATTTTATGTACTCTACGCCCAAATCGCAGCAGGTAAATAAATATGAAGTACAAATTAGTCCTTGATTTAATTTTATTCTGCTTTTGCAGGGCTCAATCAACTTCTCCATTAGCACCATCTCTTCGATGCGCAGTGATAGTGATTTGATTGGATCTCAGATGTTAGCTGCTCAGCAGAATGTGCCCATAAAGCGGCTAAATATTCAAGGCATCGGCACTGCCACTGAGGTAGACTTCGGTTTTTCTAATATATAAAAAATGTTACATTAATTTGAATCTCATTTCAGCTGTCCCATGGAGTTGTCCAAGTACAATTCTATGACGGATCAGTTATTTCTGTTATACCCGAAACGCAGGGTGGAGGCATAACATATACGCAGCCCAATGGGGTATCCACCCACTTCCCCAGCCATGACGACCTGCCATTGGCTGTTAGGGAGCGAGTCTCCCAACTGCCCCAGGTGCAGATGAAGTTGAGGTGTGCTCCTTTGCTAAATGGAAAAAAGTTTGACTGCAACGCGATAAACTCAAAGCCGACCACGTCGGCACCTTGGCACAATCGCATGCTAATCTAGATAAAATCTCACCGTTTACAAATATTTTTTTTAAGAGTAAAAGTAAAAATTATATTCTGTATTTTAAGATAGCTCACATGTTTTGTATGCATATATATTTTATAAATATTATTATTGATAGTTGATATAAATATTTTTATGAAAAATAATATAAATGCTTCGCTATTTTCAACTTCTGTCTGAGACGGAAACTTTTTATATAATAGGATTAATTTAATTTACATAACATTAAAAAAAAGGTATATTAAGTGTGAAAGTGTAAAGAAAATAAGAGCTTATAAATAAATTGAATATTTTAAATGAAACAAATTTATTGTTGACTAGTTTAAAATATCGGTTTTTTAACTCTTTCAAATATCGATATACAAATGAAATCGATACAATTCTAGCATCACTAGTATTTTTTGTACATACACACAACTTCAGTGTTTTCGACAGTGCTGCACAGTTTGATTTAAGTTTTGTTTTATTTTATTCCTGAGCTAACAAGCTCAGTAATAAATGCGTGTAAAAAGTACAAAAATTAAATATATAGCTCAAATGATTTACAAAACATAAAGCGTAATACAGCTTCAATTTTTTATTAGTGATTGGCATGTCTCTTTTGGCTTAGTTGCTCAGAGTCTGGCCCACAGCTTAAAAACTGGTTTTTGTTGACTTCGTTCGTGCGTACCAACACACCTCCATCCACATTCATTCAGCGAAATACACACATACGAGCCCAAATATATTACGTCTGTACACATGTAAACAAATTAACTGTAAACAACTGAATTTCAAGCCCGCGCAATATCCTGCCAACAAAACTGTTCGAATTGTTTTCGATTTAAAACTTTTACTTGATTTAAAAAACCGGATATCTAAAGGAAACAAAATGCGTAAGTCTTACATCAATATGAAATAGCCATGTATGGACTGAATGACCTAGTTTTTAGGAACCGATGCAATTCAATTTGAATGTGGTTCTTAAACATGCAAAGCTCGCGCTGAAAGTGCTTGCATACATACATTCTTACAGACAGACAGATAAATATGTATGCAACTTCTGTTGCTACCCTTCTAAGAAGTACATACATTGTGTGATTATTGTCTGCTCGGTTACAAACTTTAATTCATAGGATTAGATCGTCAATAGGTGTATATGAATGTTAAATTAGTGTTCGTATAAGTAGATTTACATACATAGAAAGTAGATTTTGTTAATCTCAACAAAACACTGAAACAGAAGTAAAAGTAGAAATATACATTAAATTAATAATAATTTAATTTCAATTAATAAATTTCTGTAAAGTCTGAAACTTATCAGAATTCTCTCTATTAGCGTTTAAATATAATCAGCTTTTTCAAATCTTTGCCGCTGATAATGGTTTAATGCTTAAATTAATATTCTGTAAATATTAACAATTTACACTAGCTCATTCCAAATTGTTGATCTGAACTTTAGGCGCAGCTTTAATCCCTTCAATTAAATAAAGAACTGCAAATTCACAATGCAACTTAAATGTATATACATATACACATGTATCTGTATGTATATGCATAGGTATACTTGTGTGTGACTTGCAGTACGTGACCTTTTAATTGACTACAATTGTAAAAGAATAAGACTGTTAAAATTTCGAATTCGAATGTCCATTGTCAGTTAGCAGATGGTCAGAAGTTCTGTTTCTCTGCCCAATAACGAAAGAGAGTAAAGCTGATAAGGCGTGTGAGATTAAAAGTTCTTGTTGCTCGTTGTCTCTCTCTCTCTCTCTCTCTCTTCCAACAAACTGGCTCCAACAGCACCTCTAAACTAGCGAGCAGCGACAATGAACGATAATTTGCTCAGCACGAAACTGAAACTCATACTCACATACCGACAGAGGAGAGCAGATAATGGAGTCGAAGTATAATGTGAAGAGAGCAGAATTGCTGGCTGAGTGAGAAGGGCTCACTGGATACACACAAGTAGACTACGCAGGCCGAGAGCGAAGCTTCAGTCTGTTTGTTCTCGGTGACGTCGAAGTGAGCGTGAATCACATTTTGTATTCAATTAATTAAAAGAAAGAAAAAGCCATGCAGTACGAGTTTAAAGAGCATTAAAAGCATTTTTATGAAATAGAAGAAGAGACCCAAGGTCTGAAACCCCAAATTCAATAAATAATTTACTGTGAACTATGTCTGGTAAAGGAAATAATAATCGCGATCGCATTCGAGATCCCCGCGAAGAAATTCTGCTCGAAACGAACTTCGAGGATGACGGTGGGGTACTTACGCGTGCCTATAACAATAATCCCTACCAGAATCGTCGACACAGTGCCTACCAGTCGGATCGCTCCTTGGATAGATACACTGAGCGAGGTGGTGAAGGTAGGCCGAGGGCTGATATACATATGTACATGCATACAAATATTACATGGCACAGAATATGGCTTACGCACTATGTCATATTTTTCGTTTTCACCTGCATTTCGAATGCCTTATCACAGCTCTTATCAGGGCTATCTCTACGTTCACATATGAGTGTATGCACACATGCGTACACTCATATGTGTATGTTTACCTCGCACCATTTAGTCACCTTATTACAGTATATTACAAGCCGAAGCGGAAATGATGTGCTTTATGTAGTTCGTATTGTGCATAATTTACATTGTAGCACCGTTTACCAACACTGAAATTTAGAACTTGCAATCAGATTTAATGGTCTAAAAACAAAAAAAGTATTTGTAATTTTATTCTTTGCTGTTTTCTGTAGTGCGAGCTGTGCTATTTATTGTGAATTGATTCCATTTCTAATTCTTTCAGCGGACTGTTGCCAATCATGTATGGCACGCATACCCTATGCAACGCTAATAGCGACGCTTATGTGTCTGCTGGGCGTTGGCATCTTCTGTGGCACAATGTACCGTGGAGCCTCACTAACAGTTATTATGATGGATCAAGTTTTTCACCTCCGACTAATATGGTAAGCTATTTAATGATGTCTTATACTGTGATATATTCTACTCATATATATATATTTCAGGATCGAGGCTGTGCAGATGATATTTGTCATAATTGCTGCTGGCATGGCTGCTCTCGGCTTTATGATATTGTTTGTGGGCTTTCTAGCAACGGGTGCGACACGCTATAAGGTTTACCGCGCGTGGCGATCACGCGTCGGCGGTCGCATCTCCTGTGCAGTGCTCATGGGCATTACGTATCTGCTTAACTTCGTGTGGACGCTCATTTTATGCTTCTTGGTTATTGTGACGTTCATTTACACCATGTTCTGGAATATGTGTGCGAGTGTTGAGCATTCGCTGAGCTGCATTGATTTGACACAATTTCGTAAGACGACAATTCAGAAAATATTTAACTACATTTACTAAAGAAAAATAAAATACTTCACTTGCAGATTTCATGTTTCCGCCAAATACGAAGCTCGAGGACATGAAGGTATGCGAGAAGTATGAGATCAAAGCATTTTGCAAGGATGGTGTCGAGAACGCTGAGGTCATGTTTATTTTGGCCACGCTGTCTACGCTTTTGGTTATTCTCAGTCTGGTGCACTATTTGATGTGCCTTTCGGCCAATTATGCGCACATTCGTGACCATGAAAAGTTCCAGGAACTGCAGGAGATACAAAATCTCAACGAACTGGAGTATAGCGCAACATCGAAGGATCGCTTCTAGGATTTATTTAAAACTATTCGATTCGAGCTTCATCAAAGAGGCACAAAGACACAGAAATGCAACGAAATTCATCTATAGCTTTAGAAGTTTTGTTTTTATTCGAAAATTGATTATTCTGTTTCGTTCTATAAGATATTATTGGTTAATTTATTGTTCTATATATTCTTATATACATTTAGGCCTATAACGCCCATCAAAGACACAAATTTACATAATTTAAGAACTGTATTTATATATACATATACATCACAGAAATATCGTAATTATACACAGTGTAACTTCTCCTGCCCACCACTGCGAAACATTCCAATAGAAATTTTAACCTAATCTAATATTGAAATATTCTTACTATGAAAGAATATCTTTTTCCGTCCACAAATGCTTATTTTTCATTGGCTAAGATCACTCTAATTCACTACCTAAACTTTATTTTTTTTTTAGTTTAATGTTTTCTTACGCCAGTTTGTGTTTTTTTGTTTTAAAATTCATATACTCGTAAGGTCAATCAAATATTTGCAAATGTTTGAGTACGCATGCTTATTCATATATATATATATATACAAATTTATATAATTATGCATTAATTAAATAATAATATTCATATGTATATAATTACATACAAATAAAAAATTTTTATTAATTTGCTTTTCTAGTTTTGCGAAATTTATTTAAATATACTAAATATTGTTGCCTGGTTTAAGATGTAACGGCGAATCTGCGGTCCGACTATATAAAAAGCGGTTGCATTTATTTTATTATCGATTTATTGATAACATATTTATAAAAAAAATATTAATTGAATTTAACTGCAAAACATATAATTAGTGATTTAATGCTAGTGTTTATACTTCTGTTCTTTCCTTTTTCGATCAATAATATACACCACTAATTTTTCAAAATATTGCGATGAATCGATAGCAATCGATTGACAGCTAGTTATTTCGTAAGATATTAATAAATAACAAATGCGAATATATTAAAAATACATTTATAACGACAATGTTGAGGAAACTGAATACTCCAACAACTACTTTGGTGGTTGGTATTAGTACTCAAGAAATACATGTCAAGATTATTAATCTTTGTTATGTTGCAGCGAGCAGCATCAACACGCGTCGAAAAATTGGAAGAAATTCGTGAACGATTATCAAAGGGCCCAAATTTTCAAGATTTTATCCAAAATTCTGACGGTGTTAAAGAGGACTGGGAGAATTACGATGGCAAACTACGCCGCGAAAAGGGAGAGACCCAACAATTGCGCTTGCCTCCATGGCTAAAAACAACAATCCCAATGGGCAAGAATTATGCTAAGATTAAGACTCAGCTGCGAGACCTCAAACTGTCCACAGTGTGCGAGGAAGCGCGTTGTCCCAACATCGGCGAATGCTGGGGCGGTGGCGAGCATGGCACACAGACGGCGACAATTATGGTAAGTAAACCCTCTGTGACCTTTGCTGGTAGCTGATAACTGATAGTACATATTGTGTTGATTACAGCTCATGGGCGACACTTGCACACGCGGTTGTCGGTTTTGCTCGGTGAAAACAGCTCGAGCGCCTCCGCCTTTGGATGTGAACGAACCGGTGAACACGGCTAAAGCGATTTCATCGTGGGGCCTGGATTATATTGTGCTGACATCCGTAGATCGCGACGGTAGGCTAAAAGTTATTTAAGCAATAAGTGGAATATTTAACTAATGATCGAAATAACTCGCAGATCTTCCTGATGGTGGCTCTAAACACATTGCAGAGACAGTACGTGAAATCAAAACGCGGTAAATAGCAATTAAATGCTCACTTTTAATAGACAAATGAGGAACTTGTTCTCTTACAGCAACTCCAACATTTTTGTAGAGTGCTTGGTGCCCGACTTTCGTGGAGATTTGGAGTGTGTGAAGACAATTGCAACTTGCGGTCTTGATGTCTATGCACACAATATTGAAACAGTAGAAAAGCTAACTCCATTTGTGCGTGATCGCCGTGCTCATTATAGGCAAACGCTTCAAGTGCTCCGTGAGGCCAAGAACTTCAATCCGAATCTCATCACAAAGAGTTCAATTATGCTTGGCCTAGGCGAAACGGACGCAGAAGTGGAGCAAACGATGCAAGATTTACGAGAGGTTGGGGTCGAGTGCCTGACCCTAGGACAGTACATGCAGCCTACAAAGAGACATCTGAAAGTCATCGAGTACGTTACGCCTGAGAAGTTTAAGCATTGGGAACAGCGAGGCAATGAGCTGGGTTTTCTTTATACTGCCAGTGGACCTCTTGTGCGCAGCTCTTACAAGGCTGGCGAGTTCTTCATTACGAGCATCCTAGCGAATCGTAGGAAGTCTATTTAATTGAATTATACTCAGATTAATTCAAATTTATGTTTGTAGATATATAAATTTGTTAATAGATTGTTAACTATATAGCATGCTTAAAAGAAATATTTAAATTATAATATTGAATAAATTGTATATGTGTTTATGACCTAGAAATTCAAAACTTCATAATAATTACACCAAAAATGCATATGTATTCCGTTAGTTTATTAGCACACTTGGCAACTGCCTGTCCGTGACAGTGTTGTCATCATCACATTAAGCAGAGATTATTTAGATCAGTCTTGTGCCATGTATTATAATTTATTCTTATAAATCGAAATAAAAGTTTTTTACATAGAGAATAAAATACATTAAATGCCATTCGAATTGAATTTTAAAAATAGTCTAAAAACTTTTGTTTCGTAATTAATGGCTCAACTCCAATAATTTTTTAGGCAGTATTTTAAGAATACTAAATTATTATTTGACCTCAGATTTTATATGGGCACACTTAAGCTACGTTTTTTTTCGTTTTATCTATTGTGTGACCATTTGTCGTTGTTTTTAGTTGAAAGTGCATAAAAGAAGCTCAGCGTAAATTTATAAGGCAATACATACGTTGTAAAATAACTAATTACTAAACGAAATGAATACTAATGTCTGCACACAGAATGTTGAAAAAGAAATGCAGATATGAAATAAAATAGGCTGTATATGTATGCAGTTTGCTGTATTTATGTGTACGTACATATGCATGCATACATATGTAATCTGAATATGTATGCATGTGTGGCAGTGCGTTTTTGTTTTTACACACTGTGTTGTAGAGTGTGTCGTGTGAGTGTGTGTGTGTATGTACGACACAAAGAGTAGGAAGTCTACGAATTTTTAACCCATTAATGCTTAACTGTGAATGCAGGGGAAACCAATTGATAAAGTGTAGTTGAAAAGTAAAAATAAATACATACATTTATACTAGTGTGTCGTAAATAAATTCAACTAAATATATGTACATACATATGTATACTACATCAAAGACGACCATGGAAGAGCAACGCAAGTGCGCAAATGTATTGGTGTCCACCAACAGCAGCTTTGTTTCCACTTTGTTTTTGTTTTGAATGCAATTGTTCCCTTTCTGGCACACTCTTTGGCTATTAGCTCGGTGCTCGGCTCGTTTCTGTCAAAAACCCGATTGCGTTCGGGCTTCTTTTTGGCTGTGCATACCCGAACCAGTATTATTACAGTAGTAAATGCATTTAAACACATACATTCAGCAGAAATGCATGGCCCCTATGGTATGCATGCATGCATATGTGTGTGTACACCAATTTTCGTACGATTGGTGTACATAATATGTACATCATTGATGAAGATACATGAATACACATACATACATTCACGTATGTATACAGTAGAAATTTTTTAATGTATGTATGTATGCATGGGTGTGCTATTAATTGTTAAATATTAAATAAATATGCATTTTTTTTTTTTATATTGACATTTATAGTTGGTTTACAAACGCAGCTGTGAAAGTTTATAAGATGCATATATATGTGTTTGTGAATTAAATAAATGAATCGAGCATCGAACTACACAGTTGCCGATCAAATACAGAGATTAACATTAATTTAATTTGAATAGATTGAAATATGAAACATATAGATACTATAATCCCTTTTATTGCAAACATGACAAACAAGAAAGATAAGAAAATCTAGAGTGTGCTGCGTAATAAAATTTATACGCATTTTTTTTTTTTTCACAATGGATTCTCAATGATTAGCAATTATTTGCGTGAAATTTTTCCCAGTTCTAGAAAGTATAAATGTAATTGTACTCTATAATATAAATATAATATATAAATCTATGTCCACAGTTGCTTCGATTGCAATTACATTGAATTTAATAGTCTTTCTCTTGGCAGTGGATCGGAGCTCACTGTTATCAACGATCCCAAGATCCTCAGTCAGCGTGGCGGGTGATTAACAGATAAAAAGTAGACCGATACGGATTGGACAGTCGACAGGCGAAGTGTGGAAGAGTGGAGTGGTGGCTACTTGTTGCCGTGCGGATCCTAAAAAGTACTCAAAATTGATAGAAAGAACAGAAAGGCTGCTGCAACTGGTGCCTCAGCCGGGGACCAGCCGCCGCGCAAAAAGGGACGTCGCTCAGGTGGATCCAATTCAGTTTCTGTCGTAGACTCGAACGCAGCGTCTACGTCAAGAGCAGCGCTACAGAGCAACAGAAGTGAATCACAGCAACAACAGAGCCGGCAGAGCAAAAGCAATACAGACGCCAATAGACTGCAATCGAATTCCACAACGTCCCCAACGGACACCTCCAGCACACACAACTGCAACAACAACAACAACAATAGCAATACTAACAGTAACAACAGTAGCAGCATAAACGACAACAACGCTTCTGGCATGAACATGCAGAGTACAGCGGCGTTGTCATCCTCCACAGCACAAGGAGTAGCCGGCGGCACCTCAGACAGCGGTTCTAGCACCGCTGTGGAGCAGCCCGCTGGCAGCGACAATGTCACCAACGACACTGGCGCTGGGGGCGACGGGGCAGCCGATGAGGTTGCCCAACCCTCAAGTGGCCATAGCAATAATACGACAAACGGCCATGATGTAAAGCATAATGGCTTCGCAACAAATAACAATGGCAGCAACAATGTCGGTACGGTGGACGGTGAGAACAATCGAGAGAATAATAGCAGCGGATACAGTGGCATACATTTGGACAAGTCAAATCAAGAGATAATACGGCTTATTGGCCAATATCTGCAAGACGTCGGCCTCGAGAAGTCGGTGAAGACTTTAATGCAGGAATCCAACTGTTATTTGGAGCACCCGTCGGCCACAAAGTTCAGGGAACATGTTCTTGTTGGTGACTGGAACAAAGCCGATGCTGATCTTAAGGTAGGATGTTTTAAATAATCCATGTAAGAAGATGTATTCGATCTTCGTACAGATGCGAAAGTCTTAGACCTATAGATTACCTATACTAACTATTCGCTCATGTCTAATCATCTTTTCTTTTGTTAAGCTGGCCTTCAAGAATTCCCTATGATCTTATTTGCAGGACTTGGAGCCATTGATCGATAATGGCAAATCGTCAACGATAATAACGGAGATGAAATTCATATTGCTAGAGCAAAAGTACTTGGAGCATTTGGATGATGGCAATCCGTTGGATGCATTGCACGTTCTGCGCAGCGAACTGACGCCGCTGCAGCACAACATTTCACGTGTTCATCAATTATCCTCTTATATGATGTGTGCGACCAATCACGACCTCTACCAGCGCGCCAAATGGGAGGGCAAGGGCATAACATCGCGTGCCCTTGTGATGGAGCGTCTGCAGACATTTATGCCGCCATCGGTGATGATGTCGCCGCGTCGCCTGCGCACGCTGCTTCAGCAGGCGGTGGAGCTGCAGAGCCAAGACTGCCCCTTTCACGATATGGCTTGGGAGACAAATCTGCAGACTGTGTCGCTGTTGACGGATCATTGTTGCTCCACAGATGGCTTTCCTATGCAAACAATACAAGTGCTGAGCGATCATTGTGACGAGGTCTGGTTCTGTAAGTTCTCGCCCGATGGCCTCAAGCTGGCCACGGGCAGCAAAGATTCCACTGTGATCATTTGGGATGTAGATCCATACAAACTGACGCTCAAAAATCGTCGTGTGCTCGACGGTCAAGCGCAGTTAAACGTGAGTTTCGTCAGCTGGAGTCCGGACTCAAAGCTTATTCTAGTGGGCGGTACCGAGGACTCGCACGAGCTCTTTATCTGGAATGTGGACGATGGCAAGCTGGTTGTCAAGTTCTCGCAATCCCTCGACGATAGCCTGGCCTGCGGCACATTCAGCCGTGATGGCAATCATTTTGTGTGCGGTGGCCAGAAAGGTCAGCTATATCTATGCGATCTGAACGGCACATTGATCGACTCCTGGGAGGGTGTTCGTGTGAATAGCGTCGCCTTTCGTGCAGACAACAAAACCATATTAGCGGCCGATAATCATTATCGTATAAGAGGGTAAGCATTAATATGTTTAACCTCATCCTGGTTTTTAATATTCCAATTACATTGCAGCTACAATTTCGACAACCCACGTTCGGACTTTGATATACTGCGAGAGCCACATCCAATTATGACATTCAGCATCAATTCGGCCGATCGTTTGGCGTTGTTGAACGTGTCCAATCAGGGCCTGCATCTATGGGATATCGAGGATAAATGTCTGGTGCGTCGTTTCCAGGGCATACGACAAAGCAACTTTGCCATTCACTCCTGCTTTGGCGGCGTTAACGAGAGCTTCGTGGCGAGCGGCAGCGAGGATAAGGTTGTGTACATTTGGCATCTCAAGCGCGAGGAGCCGTTGGCCAAGCTGATCGGTCACACAAAGACGGTTAACTGCGTGTCCTGGAATCCAGTCTATCCGTCCTTACTGGCCAGCGCTAGCGACGATGCTACCGTTCGTATTTGGGGCCCGAAGCCGACGGGCAGCAATGCAACGACAGAGAGTGACGATTGTTCATCCAGCTCGTCGTCGTCCTCGTGGAACATGACCTAAGCCCGCAATTCGCTTAACGTTTTATTTATGTGGTGTCTGCGCAGTAGAGGTTTGCAATATGAAAATGGGGTTTATTAGTCAAAAACGAAAAGTCAGAATCTATAGCTATAAACGAATACTTGTTAATTCTAAAGTATATGCAATCGATTTTTTACCACAATCAACTTTCAATCATATAATATCCAGTTTAAGTTTCATCCCTTTCGATTAGTCTTTAGATATTTTCCTATGTTTGTGTGTGTTCAAATCCTCTAATGCGTAAGTCTACATAAATAGGTACGTGATTACTCTGAATTAGTCGTAAGTAAACTCCCAATGTCGATCTAAATGTGGTGCGCATGTCCCAGCAATCAGCAGTCATCAGAAAGTTGGAAGTTGCAATCGGTTAGCCGGGACGGCGACAAACACAAGACTGCCATTACAAAAAAAAAAAAAAGAAAAAAACGTGGATGAGCAGCATGACTTACAATTAGCATTAAAGTTATATAAGGTACATTGACATTGTCTCACACATAATCGGACACAAACACAGACGCCTAGATGCGCGTATGTATGGATATTGTTCAAAGCTTTTCGAGAAACAATAGTATTTTTTTAAAACTTTATTACCCATATGTATGTATATTTATTTACATGCCTATGTATTGCATATTGGCTTTTAATTATTATCAAGTTTCAAAATGTGCCGAATCATTCTGTTTAACATTTGCCATTTTAACTACTTTGTCAACTCTCAATTCGCATTGCTTTCGGTTAGATATATCGATCAGACTGAATACGTTCGGTAATAATTCAAATTTTAACTGAATATTGGAGCAAGCGGGATTTTAATACATTTTTAATTGTTAATTACTTATTGATTTAGGGCCGTAGTCGCATCTCACGTTAAACAGACTTTAGTTTCGACATTAACTGATGTGTTTGCTGTTAACCAAGTTTAACCAAATTACTGATATAACGAAACCCCAATTTTATTTTATAATCAATACATGCAATAACGATAGCGCTATTTACATACATATGTAATTTAAATTTGACCATAAACTAATTGGTAATAATGCATTAGGAAAAAGAAACACTTTTACCATTGATCAAAATAAATGATATTGCCGTCTTTTTCCAATTTATTGTTTTTCTTTTCTTCTAATTCTAAGCATTTATGTATAAGAATTTTTGTAGTGAAGGGAAACTTCGAAAATTCCGCTTACATTGTTATCGATAACAACGATTTTTGATTTGTCAATCAGCTGTTCCGAAAAATTTACACTGAACTGTAAAACAGCAACCGTAGAGCGAAAACAAAATTTGTAGAAAACTCATTTAATAATTTTACAGAAATGGCATCTGTAGGCGATGGGAAAGTGAGTTTACGGAAATTTGAGTACCCAATGTGTGCAGTTGAGGCACTTACTCGATTAGGTGAGCATAAAATATCAAGTCCTCACCCAAGTATTGTATGCAATGTTTATGTCTACTTGCAGAAACTCTCATTGCAAGCCGTAATAAACAGAACCTGGCAATGCAAATTATTTCGGAATTTATTTTTCTGGAACGTGCCAAAGATGGAGATGTGCGCAAAATGCAAACAGTGGGGGGCATCAGCCAAATGAATATCTATCAGGAATTTCAATTGATTCTCGCCCTCATTGACTATTTTTCAAGGCCTGGCCGGGATGACACTCGCAATGCGATATTTCTCTCTCTGTTTGGTAGTCACTTGACCCCACAGCGTTCTAGGCTGCTATCCAGATTAATTAGCACTGCGGTATCGGGTTCGGTAGCCCCACTGCTTTCCTCGGCTGGCACATGGATGCAACAAGTTGGCTGCAAAACGCAGCCGAGCTTGGAGGTTGCTCAGAATATAGTGAGTGACTTCATTTCGTTCTCGCGCAAAACTCCTGAGCAATTGCGACATCTTCCCTTGGTTGGTCCACACTTTGCAGCCAATTTTATGGTAGCCGTGGCCGATCTATACCTAAATGAGAAGCGTGGCGGTGTTCTGACACCGCCACCAGATGCGCTTCTGGATGTCATTACAGAGTGGACAACAGAGAATCCGCAGCTCTGTCAGGCACCACAGCAGCCTCTTGTTCTACCTGCCGGCGCCATTGCCATGCCGTTTGCCACCCCGCTCGCCGGTTTGTTGCGCTGGGTCGTATTGGCCCCATTGGTCTCGAATCGACAGGCTTATAGCAATCTGCATTTATCGTTGCTACACACACTACTGAAGACAGTTAACAACGGCGAGTCAACGCCTTTGCATGCTCAGGATCTAATGCAGATTGTCACATCTTTACAAAAGTACTGCGCTCATCTCGCTGAGACCAAAGTGGCGCCTGAAGAGGATGCTGCCTACCTCAAGTGCATGGAGCGCTTTGCTCAAGCCGTGCAAATAGCGCTGTCCTCCAACTACATTACGAATCATATTCAACTGCTATGCGTTCTGGAGACTCTGCCGCACCACGCACTAATGAAAATTGTGCTAGCTGCTCATAAAAAACTATAATAAGTAAT
>NW_022046127.1:62756-78635 GCF_001654015.2 Drosophila navojoa | reverse complement strand
AGCTCTATAGCTCTATAGCTCTATAGCTCTATAGCTCTATAGCTCTATAGCTCTATAGCTCTATAGCTCTATAGCTCTATGGATCAATATTTCTATATCACTCTCCGTAGCTGTGCCCTTAACTCAATTTGTATATCTTGCTCTAGGCTCAATAACTAACTCTATGGGTCAATAGCTCTATGGCTCAATAGCTTTCTTTTCAGTTCTGTCTTTTGCTTTCTCTCTCTCTCTCTTTTTCTCTCTCTCTCTCTCTCAACAGCTCTATAGTTCTACATTTACATTATCATTTATAAAACAACAAAATATTTCTTTATTTATTCAATATGTTTTCTGTTCAATCTGATGTATTATTACCTAATATTTAAATTTATTATTATGTGTTATTATTATTATTAGTATATTATGCATGTATTGTTGCATCTATTTTATTTATTTTGCACATTGAATTTAACCTTAAAATAAATATGCAAAGGGTATTTAATAGTCGTGCTTATTAGACAACATTTTTACGCAATTTTTTATGTTCTATATACATTTTTTTACAGTTATTATTTGTTGTTGTAAAGCTCAGTTTTTTTTGTTTTTTTTTGTTTGCCATTGACGTTAGCCCAACAGCTCTTCGCCAGCCCGCCCATAACTGCCCCCCCCCTTCCCCCTTCCCCCTCACTTAGCCATTGCATTCCATATTGACGATTTTCTTGTTGTTGTTGTTGTTGTTTGTTTGCCCGTTGTGCTGCTTCCTTCTGGTTTTGGCTGCAGGCGTTTTGCCAGTTGATAGATTGCAGCTGTTCTTCATTCTCTCTCTCTCTCTCTCTCTCTCTCTCTCTCTCCTTGTCGCTCTGTCTCTTTCTCTCTTGCTGTATGTCTCTATCTCTGAGAGCAATGCAAGTGCTACGCATGCAAAAACATTCAACGAGCTGTTTGTTCTTATTATATACAAACATACATATGTGTATGTGTATGTGTGTGTGCATTTTGTGCGCCAGCTAATGGCTATTAAAGCATCTCCAAAAGTCCAACTCCAAACTCCAAGTCGCAGTTGAGTGCAACGCAATGCGTTTTTCCCAAGCCAAATTGCATTTTGTCGCTCCCGCTCGCCGCATTTACAGTTTTTGGGTTAATTTATTATTGGGATTCGGCTGGATTTGGTGGGGCGTGACAAGAGAGAGAGAGAGAGAGAGGGAGGTAGAGGTGGGGTGTCAGTTTAAGAGCGCGCGCTGCTTGTTCTCCACGCTATATTGCAGGCGGGCTCATCTGTCAAACGAGCTGTCAAATTATTAAGCGCTGCCAGACATGTGAAATATGTTTGGTAAGGAGCCGGGCTTAGCCGCAAACAGAGCGACAGAGAGAGAGAGAGAGAGAGTGTGTGTCTGTGTGTGTGTGTGTGAGAGAGATGCAGACATAACTGCAAGCTCTTAAGATTGATCACCATTAGCTTCTTTGTTGTTGGTTTTGCCCCTCGTAAAACGTTGCACTCGTTTTTGTTCTTGTTTTTTTTTTTGACTGCACTTTACTTTTTTCAGGGGCAGCACAGCAATTCGTCACTTTCTGAGAGGGTGTGCGTGCGTGCGTGTGTGCGTGTGTGTGCCTGTGGTGTTTGCTATTTGCTTGGACTACCACTTGACCAAGTTTGCCGGCTTGCCACGCATCGAACGCTTCGTGTAATTCATCAGCCACGCATTCTCATTGTTTAGTTTTTCACGTTCTTTAGTTTCCTCTGATCGCTGACGCATGACACCCTCCATCCTCCTCCCCCCCCACATCAGCCCTTGGCTGCGGATGCGACTGCGACGGCGACTGCGACTGCGACTGCGGATGTGAACGCGAAACACGCATCCGTGGCGATTTGCTTAATTGGTTAAAGACTCTGGCAACCAGCACGGCCGTACGGCCGGACGGCCGCAAGGCTTCGCACTCAGCCAGGCAGAGGCAGGCCTCCGCCTCCCTCCGAGATCAAGCGCAACTCCAGCTGGCAGCCAGGCGAAGAGCAAACGCTTTGCAGACAGTTGAGCATGCCCACGCCAAATATTTGCTTATAATTCTACATATTGTAAACCTGTGATTGTAAACATGACTCAGGGAAGATAATAGAGTGAAAAAAAAGATATATATAATAATATAATATAATATATATAAAAAAAATAAATAAAATATATATAAATAAATAGAGCATTCTCTAGGATTTCTTTTGAGCCTTTTCCAGTCTCTCTCTCTCTCTCTCTCTCTTTTTAAAATGCACTCTTTGTGTATAATATTCTCAGTCTCTCTATCTCTCTTTCTATCTTTCCATCTTGCTCTGTCGCTTTATCGCATTCACTATTTCTCTACTTTTCCCTCCTCCTCTCTCTCTCTCTCTATCTCTCTCTCTCTCTATCTCCCTCTCTCTCTCTCTCTCCCTCTCTCTCTCTCTATGTTTCTTTCACTCTTTTTCTCATTCTGGCTTAAATTGCGAATGATGTTTACATGTTTTTTTAGGAATCTCTCTCACTTTCTTGCTCTCTAAAAATCATTCTCTCCATGTGAAAATCATTTTCTTTCTCTATGAATATCGTTTGCTTTCTCTCTCTTTCATTCCTACGTGCACTCTCTTCTCTCTCTCTCCCTTTCTCTCTATCTATCTCCCTGTCTTCGCTCTCCCCCTCTTTCTCTTACTAGCTTGTCGACTCTGCATCTATCTTTCTCTCTCTTTCTTATTCTTTTGCCATCTCTCTCTCATCTGTCTCTCTCGTCCTCCCTTAATATCTCTCCCTCTCTTCTATCTTTCTTTCTCTCTGTGCATTTCTCTCAATCTTTCTACCTTTCTTTCTGCCGCTATGGCTATCTCTCCTTCCCTCTTATTCCCCAAGATTCTCCCTGTCTCTCTCTCTATCTCTTTAAAATGCACTGATATTCTCAGTCTCTCTATCTCTCTTTCTATCTATCCATCTTGTTCTGTCGCTTTATCACATTCACCATTTCTCTACTATTCCCTCCTCCTCTCTCCCTCTCACTCTCTCTCTCTCTCTCTTTCATGCGCTTATGACTTCTATTGCAGACATCACTGGAAACTTATTTCCCAGCTCAATTCAATCGGGGCCATTTCTCGCTTGAAGAAGAAGCCAGACAGAGAAAACGCCAAATAAAACTAAAACCTAATCAGATTTTGGGAAATCACAAACTATTTTTAGCGTTCCCAAAAAACTTTTACACACAAAACCAGCTAAAAGTACGCATTTCGTTTAATTAAAAATAAAAAAAGAGAAAGAAAGAAAAGAAACGAAAAGCGAGAGCAGACAAGAGATGTGTGAGCGAGAGAGAGAGAATGAAAACTTGAACTGGTTGAGGGCGCATCGCATTTGCGTTGTGTCATGCTGGATATAAAATTTCTTTTTGCTGCTTTTACGACCCGCTCTTATCACACTTGCCGCTGTCGTCAATCAAAATGCGGCGGCGACTCGCTTCGAATTGCGTGGGCCCTGTCTCTCGCCGCTCGCCGCTCGCCCCCTGCCCCTGGCCAGTTGGCAGTTGCCACCTCATGCTGCTGCCCCCGTCCAGCTGGGCAACCTTTTTTTTCCTGGGGTTTTTTTTTTCGCTGGGTGCGTGTGAAGTTTTTAATTTTCAACTTTAATTTAGACAATTCTTCTATTTCGCACGCCGCTGGCCGCGGCGGCGCAGCGGCGACGAAGCGTGGCGACGCCGACTGCGAATAACAATACGAAAATTAATGAAAAGACAACAATAAATAGTTGTCGGACACAAAATCCACAAAATGTCCGCGAGAAATCAACAAAGTGTCAGCTGAATGGGCTCTAATGCTCCGGCAGGTGCTGGAGGACTTCAGGGTGTCAGCAGGCTGATCCTCAGTCAAGTGCCACTGACTTAACACACACACACACACACACACACAGTTTTTATGGTTCGGGAATTCGTTCATCCACATCGAGCCAACTGCCGTGCGTGTTGGCCCAGACGCAATTTGCTGTGGGGCGTGGCCGCAATTTGGCCAAGATGCTCAGGTAGCCGGCAGAAGCTGACCAGCATCCAATTGCAGCTCAAGTTCGATGCGGCCAGCGGCACGTGGCGGCGGCAGCGGCGGCGGCGACGGCCAGCAGTGCGAGGTCAATGGCTGCTGCCTGAATGCGGCGCAGCGCAGCACGTATACAGTTAACTCGGCAAGTGGGAACGGCTTTTGGCCAAGCAAATCACAGACAGCTCAACCCCACCACGCCAGGCACACGCATTTGATTGCCGCACTGGGAACAGCTTGTGGGCTGCAGCTGCAGCCAAATGTGAAAAACTATTCACTTTTGATGGGGCAATCGATCAGGCGAATATTTCAGTCGAAAGCTATTCGACTCTAAAATGAAAGCACTTCAAGTGCGGAGGAAACACTGCGAATGGAGACAGATGAGTAGAGTGGGAACAGTTTTAGTCAATTCAACTTAAGCTGTGCAGGACTTACAGAAGTGAGAACAGTTTGCTAAGCCAATTCGACTGTATAATGATGTGGATGGATACAGATGACTAAAGTGGGAACACTTCTAGTCAATTACATTTAAGCTGTGCAAGGCATATAGTACTGGGAACAGTTTGCCAAAGCAATTCGACTAGAAAATGAAGCGGATGGAGACAGATGAGTGAAGTGGGAACAGGTTTAGTCAATTCAACTTAAGCTGTGCAAGACTTACAGCAGTGAGAACAGTTGGCCAAGCCAATTCGACTCATAAAATGAGACACACGACTAAAGTGGGAACAGTTTTAGACAATTAAACTTGAACTGTGCAAGGCTTATAACAGTGGGAACAATGTATAAAGGCTATTCAACTCTAAAATGAAAGCACTCCTAGTGTGGAGGAAATTCTTCGGTTGGAGACAGATGAGTAAAGTGGGAACAGTTTACTGAATTAAATATAAGCTGTGCCAGGCTTACAGGAGTGGGAACAGAGTGCCAAGCCTATTCGATTCTAAAATGATGTGGATGAATAAGTGGGAACACTTCTAGTCAATCACATTTAAGCTGTTCAAGTCATATATCATTAGGAACAGTTTGTAAAGGCAATTCCACTCCAAAATAAAGCGGATAGGATAGATGAGTAAAGTGAGAACACTTTTATACAATTAAACATGAGCTATGCAAGGCTTACAACAGTGGGCGCAGTGGGAACAATCCATAAAAGCCACTCGACTCTAAGTGGGAACACTATTCGTCAATTAAATATGAGCTGTGCAAGGCTTACGCTCTATGCAGCAGTGGGAACAGTTTGAAAAGACTATTCGACTCGAAAATGAGACACACGGCAAAAGTGGGAACACTTTTAGTGATTTAAATATAAGCTGTACAAGGCTTAAATTAATGAGAACAGTTGCAAAGGCAATTCGACTCTAAAATGAAGCGGATGGAGACAGATGACTAAAGTGGGAACACTTTTAGCTGCCAAGAGTTACGCACTGTGCAGCAGTGGGAACAGTTTTAAATTTGCCTGCCTTTACAATTAAATGGGAACTCAAGTATAATAACAACGAAATTTCAGAACTAATATTATTATCAATAGTAGAGACTTATAATAGACTCTCAATGCTTCAGTTAGGCTCTACAAATATAAGAGTAGAAATTTACAATTTTAATTTATATAATTAAGACCTTAAAGTACTTTGAAAATGTTACTTAAAATTTTTCAAATGTATTTTTACGTTTGTAATTTATTTTTTTTAAGAGAAACTTATACAAATATTTTAAAAATTTATGTACTCATTTATATTATATACATATTTTTTATATTTATATACATATATTTAAAAATAATTTTAAAATTTATTGTTGCCATATATTAAAACAAAAAGTATATATAAATTATAATATATATGTATACAAATTTCAGTTAAAATTCCCCTTAAAGCGAATCAATTAAAAACGTTTTAAGAATATATGTATGTATGTAAGAAATTTGGAAAGTACATTAAGTAAGCCAAAAGCTTGATTTATGTAAGCAGCTACATGCTATATGCATACCTATATATAGCTACAATATATATGTATAAATATATATCTGTATACATATTTACAAATATCTGGGCAGCATTTTGTGTGCCTCGATCGCACGTCGCAGATACAAATGTATCTTAAAGATGCTCTGTGCGTGAACTGTGCGCCGGAAATCGAAGCTTACCAAAGCCAGCCGCAGCGCCCAGCAACAGCAACTGCAACAGCAACAACAACAACAACAATAGCTACAGCAACACGCAGCATTCAACATTCAACATTGCAGACAACATTGGAACTTCGAAAACGAAACCCAAAACTCGTTGCGCATTTTTGTTGCTGGAAACTCAAAGTCTGCTTCATATCAGCATTTTGTTCCATTGGCCTGGCCAACAGCAACGATTGCCTTAGCTAAGTAGAGCGTTTGGTAACGTGACTAGAGGGAGTCAGAGCACATGCGAATACAAGCTATGGGTACTCACTGAATAAACTGGAATTGCTTTAAATAAATGCAATTATTAATTACTGAAATATATATATTTTTCAATTTAATTGCAGTAATATTATAGGTAATTCTTTTAGTTAAATATTATATTTAATTACTAAAAAAGTATATTTTTTAATTACAATTGCAGTAAATTTAATAACTAAAAAATATATATTTTTTTATTATGATTGCAGTACTTTAATATATTTAATAAATTTTATTTTTTTTTTTATAAAATTGCATTAATTAAATATAAATTTTAATTATATTTAACTGCAGTAATTAGTATATTTTTTAAATATTTTTTTAATATTTAATAATTTAATATAATTTTTAAGTAGTTCATTACAGTATTGTAGTTCATTACAATGTTGTACTCAAATAAATTATTTTTTATTGTTTATTATATTTTCATTAATTTATTTTATTTTTTTTTATTTCATCAAAATAAAATATATTAAATATATAAATCTTATATATATGTCTTAGATATATAATATGAAATATTTTAAATATATTTACCATTTTAAAATACAAAATTTGCTGTTTCTGCTTTTATTTTTCCGTATTTTCATGTTTTTATATACCTTTATGTAAGTTAAATTCACACTTGCCTATTTTAAAAGTAAGTTTGGATCACACTCAAGAGCTTCAGCACAGGAAACATGTACGACTTTACCATAGTAGTTAGCCTAAGCCTCAACCCAAAACTCATAGATATACATCTATACATCTATATATTTATGATTTTTAGCCAATATTTTTAATTGGCATGCATGGATTGAAAGTTATGTTTTCTCAATAATTGTTTCAAATTTCTATTTTCTAGAAAAATGATTTGGATAAGCTATAGCTTGAAATGCTTTTTAGTAAATGAAAATTTTAAAAATTGTTCCACAAATTATGCAGTACATTATAATACAACAAATTGTTTCTAATCCTAAAAAAATTAAGATGCTGAAAGACTTAAGAATCTCTATGTTTATATAAGGAAAACATTTAAGAATTTGTTTAGCCAAACATTTCAATATGCAATGTCTCTTATATATCTAGGTTCACAGTATGTATATATATATATATATATATATATATATATATATATATATATATATATATATAATATATATATATATATATATATATATATATATATATATATATATATATATATATAGGGGTTCACAGTATGTACATATGTATATATATGTATAGAGCATTCAGAATTCGTTGCCTTTTGGCATTTGTTTAACCAGTCCGTTGCAGTTGTTGGGCTGTCAGACTCGCAGAGACCGTCTGACTGGCTTCCTGGATCTGCGTTGGCATGAGCTATCTCACTCGCTCTGCGTCTCCCTCTCTCTCCCTCTCACTCGCTCTCTCTCTCTCTCTCTCTACGGGCCGAGTCGAGCCGTTGCTGTTGCTATCTGCCTGTAGATTTATTGTGTGAATTGGCATTGACAAAGTGCATTTATTGGCGCTCGTTGCTTTTTATAATGTGTTTTGATAACAATTCCATTAAAGTGAAGAAGTTTATAATAATTTGAACAGTCAAGCCAGCCAGAGCAGGGCAGCAGGGAGAGAGAGAGAGAGAGAGGAGGTGGAGGTAGACGGCCCAGGGCAGAGTGAGAGCAGGCAGCACAAGTTTGTTTGGCTGTTCAGTTTGGCTGTTGCTTCGGCGCATTCGAAATGGACAACTGCAACAGCAACAGCAGCAACAGCAACTGCATTGATTTTTGCGTTTTAATTGATTGTTGTCAGTCAATCACATTGTTAATGCACATGCCCAGAATACTACAACTTTCTGTGTAACAGTGTGCGTGTGTGTGTGTGTGAGTGCTTTATTGCATTCAATTTGCTGTTGTTTGTCAATTAGTTGCTGCCTCTTGGTGTTCCTATGTGTGGGCGGCTGCTGTTGTTGTTGTTGTCGTTGTTGCTGCTGCCGCTTGTTGCTGTGCGTGGCAAGCAAACAGCCAAAGTTTTAATTGGCTGCATTATTTATTGTTTTTCACTTCACCGAACTGCCAGCGGCGACCACAGACCCACATTTTCAAACCTTGCCACAGTCGACAACCTTAACCAACCGACACCCACCAACAGCCACGCCCCTGCCCCGCCCTATCACCTATCAGAGTACTGCGTGCACTGCTGAAATTTGCTGCACTTCAAAAATTACATTTGATATTTGACGACGAGCCGTGGCTCTCTGTGCGTAAGCCTTCAAAATCCTGGTCAAATTACAAGCTCATAATTTATATTGCAGCAAACAAGTTTGGGGGTGGGAGGGGGAGGGGTTGCAGGCTGCCTCTAGTTGCTGGCTAGCTGTTAATACAAACATTGTAGCACACTTTTGATAAACACCTTCTATTTATGCGATCTAAGAACAGCCGGCCAGAGAGCTGGCCAATATTTTGTTCTACTTGAAAATGTATAACATGAAGTGTAAACAAGAGTTTGTTAATGTAATGTAATATGGGCAGTGCATACCCTGTAATTGGCTATATACTGGCTTACTCCTGTATAAATATATTTATTTTTTTATACTCAATCAGCGAAAGTAAAAATCTGAATTGAGATGCTTAAAGCTGCTCTATTTTATTATTATTTCTTTTCTTATACAAAATCTCAAACTGTTACACGCTTAAAGCAGCCGTTCTCTTCGCTTCTCACAGGCTAGGAATTTTTATACTTGTAATATAAGCCATACATACATATTCTTATTCATAATATGTAATACATATATCGAGTTTTTTGGTTTGTACTTACAATATTATCTATATATATATTTTTTTTTTTTTTAAGGGTAATTTTAATGGAAAGTCGTATAGAGAAAGGATCTCTCCCTACTTATTTTTTTTTAAAACAAATTATAAAATATATTTATTTACAGCTTAGCGCACCGCTACCTTATTGATAAATTTATCTAAACAGAGAATTACAATAATTTATCTACTTAAAAGCTATATTAATACTAATATTATATATGGAGATATTTATGGAAAGTCGTATAGAGAAAGAGAGAGATACAGCATAGTAGAAAAATTTCATGGAACATATGATTTAACATGCAAAGGGAACACGAAGGATGCGCTGATGCCCAGTATATATTGACCTATCGATAGCATATTATGTATCTTAAAAAAATAAATAAAATAAAAAATTATGTATAGTTAAATGAACATACATGTAATCTAAGTATAAATCATCTTAGCTTTCTTGCTACTAATTTGTATAATTATTAATAAAATATACACACTTAAAAAAAAATCAATTAATATCCATAACTTATCTTAATTATCCAGCTCCACTTTCAACTATTTGCAGCCAGCTTATTTTCCCCAAACTGCTTCAAGTCCAGGGTATCCCTCGCTTCTCAGTATTCTGCTTATTAATACAAGCAAACAAAACCAGAAAAAAAACAACAACAACAGAAACAAAAGCAACAAAAAATCGTATTTATCCCACATATATAAATAAACGCTTTATAACTGCCATAAATTGTCGCAAATTGTCATATTAATTTGTTTATTGGCTCGACTCTTACGAAGTAGTAGCTTCAGTAGCCAATGAAACGATAATTTATGCACTCATATCTACTTGGATTTATGTCGCTGGCACTGTATTTCATCAAGCGACTGACTCAGCATTTGCACACAGTGCAAAGAGCTCCCCATGACATGTACGTATATTTATGCATTGTATGTACATATATGCATATTTGTATATCAAAATCAAGTTAATGAAACATAATATAGATAGTATTTTATCATAGCGCCGAATTCAGATGATAGATTTACTCAGTTGAGTTTGGTATCCGAAATTAGACTTTAGCAAGGGTTTGCTATGATTAGGATTATGATTCCTTTGATTAGTTGTTGCTCCGTTTCCCTTTTGTGCAGCATTCGTAAACGTTTTGACAATTGCCTTTGGCTGAACATAGCTGATAGGTATTTCTTGATATCCAGATTAAGCGGATCTTAAAAAGATTCTCATTTTTCGGGCAGCATACTTGCTAATCTGGCTCTGATAATATATATCCTTCATTCATATACACTTACTTTTTGTGCTCAGTTCATGTATTTTGAAAACATTTTGCCTATACTACTTTACTTGTTTTTAGGCTCACTCTTGAAGCTCTCTTGCTCTTTCTCTTTCTCTCCTTCTCTCTCTCTCTCTCCCCACCTCTCTCTATCTCTATCTCTCTCTTTATCTTTCTCTTTATCTTTCTCTCTCTCTCTCTCTCTCTCTCTCTCTCTTTCTCTCTCTCTCTCTCTCCCTCTCTCGCCTTAAGTAATAAGATCAGACTCTCAGCTTATACTAGACTTTATAGATATAGATATATTATCGAAAAATTGGGCTAAACATGCAGGAATATATTGGGTTCATTCCCATCCGTATATATACATCTATATACTAAAAGCATATCACCTTAAATCTTTGTATACCTATGTAAATTGTTTTAGCTTAGACTTTGCTGGCAGCAGCTGAACTGTATTAGACGTTGTAGTACTCAGTTTTGTCTCGATGGTTTTGTATATTAAGTATGATCATAAATTACCCAACATGGTAAATAAGGAGACCTGAATGATGTGGCCCTCAATATTTAACCCGGCCGTAAATAGTTGAAAGGCTTATAATTCCCAACTCGCCAACTAACCTACTAGCTTTATGCTGTACCCTATATATGCATATTATATTAAATATACTCTATATACAAATTCCAATTGATGCCCTCCACACAGCCTTTGTTGTTCTTAAATTTAGTCAATTGCCGTACGTTGCTTGGCTGGAGCATGCAATGGGAATGGAAAACGAAAACTGTTTGCTTAACGCTATGCTAGTTACATAAATACACACGCACACACATGTGTATATGGTGTACATATATGTGTGTATATTTGCATTGCCATTAACCCATCCAGAGAGTGTGCGAGAGAGAGAGAGAGAGAGTGAGAGAGATGGCACCGTATGCAGCTGTTGCCTTTAACTATTTGTTGAGCTTAAGGACAATTCGAATTCGGATGCCAACAACAACCAGCAGCCCAGGGTAGTTGTGTGTGCTTTTATTATTTTAACTCTTTTGCATGAGCCCCAGCTTGGCCCTGGGTGCTGGTGCTGGTCCGTGTCAGCCCCCTTCCGTTTAGCTCAGATGAAGATTAATTATAGGAAAATTCGTAACATTTTTCATGCTTAATCTTGGCGCTCATCAACGCAACAACTCCAAGCCCAAGCCCAACACCAACCCCAAGCCCAGGCACTGCTCGCACCCCAACCCCCAGCACAATCCCGTTTGCCGACTCGCTACGCACGTGGAGCAAAACTAACTTATTAATAATAATAATTGTTTCATGTGCGTTTTGGCTTGGCCAACAACTGCTCGTCTATTTGCTGGCCCGGAACATGTGTCACAGTTGCCGGATCGCTCGCCCCTTCCCCTTCCACGTCCACTCCACGCAGCGGGACTTAAATGTGTGTATTTGAAAAATGATTTTTAGCAGCTTAGCCCAGAGAACTGCACTGCAATCCATATGGCTGGGAAAAACCACGACTTCAAAACGCCAACTCCCCTAAAAAAAAAAACTCGACAGAAGAGAAACCCAAACTAGCTAACGCCGCTGGAGGCCCTTGCCATTTGACCAGGCTAAAATAGTCTAACAGTGCATATGCTCTATAGGCAATAAAGTTGATGGACTTACTATGGGGAAGTATATGTATGTATGTGAAACTGTATAATAGAGTGATTTATGCAAGATCAGTAAGTCCAGTATGATATATGAATGAGTATGGAAACTGAAGTTCTCTTAGGATAAGCTTCATATAAAGTTATTCCAATGGCTGTTCAATTGGGAATTTAGTTATAGAATATAGAATGATATCTATACATAGAGAGTATATTTGCATAAAATATATATTATACATATATCTATACAAACTCTACACATATTACTATACTATCATGGCATTACATAAATATATTCATCATCTAAAGAATCGGCATATATACGTCTATTTGGTTAAAGTTGCTGATGGACTACTCGGGCTAGAATCTTAATAATTATTGTAATTCTAATCAACATATTATTAACATTTAATACTAGCGTTACTTGCTTTAGCTAATTGCAATATTACAATTCTCAACTAATTTATTCATGGATTAGAATTCATAAGCTGTTATATATTCAAATGTTCAGTGAAATTTACGTAGATTTTTTTTTATATATATGTATACTCTGAGATTTTGCTATTAAACTACAAATTTCAATATTTTGTATAGCAAATTTGTACAAAAATCTATAAGCTCGAGGAGTCTAAGTATATAGAAAAAAAGTCTAATTTAATAATCACAAATATAAATTAATACATGAAAACACATATAATTTAATATATTAATGAAATAATATTCCTAATTGGAACATTTTAGTATATTCTCATATTAAACTTGTACGAAAATCTATCAATTTATAAGATCTATAAACAGAAAAACTATGTAAGAGAAAATAAAAGTCCCTTTAGAAGACTTTTAAAGTCTTCTTAACTAAAATATAAATCTCTATAAAATTGCTTAAAAAAACCTAACCAAGTAATCAGAAATAAAAATTAAACTACGTATCGCATATATGATATATAATATATTAGTGAAAGAGTACTCCCAATTCATGTACATAATTTGTCTGCATGTACATATGCTCAACTAACCGACTGTCCGTCTGTCCGTCCGTCTGTCCACTCGTCCGACCGTCCTTCTGTTAGTGTTGTTGTTTAACGACTCTGTACGACTGCTACCTGTTCGGCAATTGGAATGGAATAGAGTGGAATGGAATGGCATTGGAATGGAATGGTGTGCGGGTCGCCTAAGTGGCCTGCTGGTTGACCAGAGCCGCCGGAGACATTAATTTTATTGTTTTGACTGAGCGCGCGAGATCGAAATCTCGAGTCTCGAGTCTTGAGTCTCGCGTCTTGAGTCTTGAGTGTGTTCTGTGTGGCGCGCGGTTATTGATAGTTTTAAATTAGGGTCAACAATGCGCTGGAGCAGCCAGGTTCAACAGTTGCCCGGTTGCCCAGTTGCACAGGTTGCTGAGCTCTTGGCATGCTCCAGGTAGCAATTTCTTTTAATTACAAGCTCGGCTTTAAGCAGTCGTCGCCGCTGCAGGTGTTGCCAGGCAGTTAGCAGGCGCAACTAATGTCTAGATAATGGCTTCCACTGACCCCGCCGACAACCGGCGACCCCGGCAACCCCGGCGACTCCAGCGAGCAGCGAACAGCGACCCCCCCAGCGGACGGGCCTGACACACGACCAAGAAGTAGCACAGAATACCTCATCCAGAAGCAATTGGGTCTACGGTGGCAATTTGTAAGTATGAGCCACAAAATTAAATTTTAAGCGTTTTCTCAGTTGGTGGCGGAAGCTACGAAAATATACTTATCCAGAGAGAGACAGAGAGTGAGAGACAGAGAGAGAGAGAGCAACATAGATGCACACATGTATCTGGCTACTTTAATGGATTATGAAATAAAACAACGTGTCCATCAGGTGAACAAGCCCTAAGCCGCATCAAGGTCTACATATACATACATATCTTACATCATATTTGGTAATAAAAAATGTATGTGACAGGCAAGAGAAGACGGCGCCAGCCTCTTAAGCCTCATATATACACAGGTGGCACCGGCCAGTTGATCCAACTCTGCAGCTCTCGCTGTGTCCCTCTGTCTCTAAGTCTGTCTGTATGAAAGTGTCGATCTCGAAACCTACAGCAGTAAGAGGCTTGAAACCCTAGAAATGATTTTATGTAACTGAAATCTTATTAGACTTAAAATTACTTTTACCATTTCCAAAAAAAATGGTTATAATACTTTAGTAAATAGAGCGCATAGGACAAGTTTTCGCAACTAGAATTATATTATTCAATAACTAGACTCTCCTACAGGACTTTTTATTCATATTCAATACATATGTATATCTCTATATATGCTATGAATATCCCATTGATATCAGTGTTCAAAACTCCCTAAAAATTAAGAAAAGTCGAGCGCAGAGCAGAAACCATTAAATTTTCAAATTGTAAATCCCATTAGCAAACTCTTATCACAGCATGAGTTACAGAGTATCTGCGACTCGGATTCTTCCGTATTTAGTCTTTTTTGTCTTTTAATAAGAATGCTTTAAACGATGTATTACTAGACTTGATAGACCCATCTAACTATCTCTACCTATCTGCTTATTAGCTCGATTAACATTGATCTAATGTTCGAATCTTTAAGAGATAATATCCTTCATGTCACTAGTTCAATGTAGTTTAACAGAAGTCAAAATGTTTCTAGACTAGCTCAATCTTGCCTATACGAACTCAATATGTTTCATATAGGAACAAGATATGACAATTCGATTTCACTTATGTATTTGTTTATAATAGTCTGCCAATAGGGAGTGCTCGACTAAGGCGTAGCCCAATCATACCAAAGTCCAGAGCTTACATATGTAGTACTATACCCATTTATACATACATACATATATCGACTAATATAATCCGTTACATCCACTTATATGTATATATCAAGATATTCGTGCGTTGGATATAGCACTCCTCAGAACTAATGACCATACAAAAAAAATCTTGGAAAATCTTTTATAGTTTGTTATTGGTTTTTCTTTTTATTAATCACTTCTTAAGAGTAGTTTAGTTTTTTTTTTTTCTTTTTTTTTCATATCAGTTTTTGTTATTCTTTTTTTCTCATACATGTTCTAGAAAATATGAATTTGTTTTTCTTTTATTTTTTTTTTTTTTTATATTTTGCTTTTCTTATTTTCTCTCATTATTTTTACACACTTTTGGATGTTTGCTGGTAATTTGTTACTGTTGTTGTTGTTGTTGTTGTAGTTGTTTGAAGTTGCTATTGTTTGTTTGTCTGTTCGTTAGCTTTGCTATTTCATTGTACAATAGTTGAATATATCTGTGGGCAAACATGCACAAACCAATATGCCCGCTTGTATATATCAGCGTAATATAGGGTGTGTATACAACGCATATTGCACATATGTATATACTAATTATACATTATACAGATCTCTACATCAGTTGTCTCTTGTGTTCTATACATTGTTTCATTGTGTTGTTTTAGTTGTTTTTGCTTTTTTTTTTGTTTTTCATTTTATTTTCAGCTCGTCTTATATGCCAAAGTGCATATACGCTTAAGTTCTATATGCTTGTATGTGGGCTATATATGCAGGTAGGACATGAACCGTAAAATAACAAAGAGTTGCATACAAAAAATATCATAGGAATACATGTATATCAATATATGTGTATATATGTTTCTAGGTAAGTTCTATATATATGTATATATATATTTCTTTTCTTTTGTTTTGTTTTTTTTTTTTTTTTTTTTTCACAGTTTATTGAACTCAATCGGTCGTACATTAACTTAAAGGCAATAAATA
>NW_022046127.1:48556-62746 GCF_001654015.2 Drosophila navojoa | reverse complement strand
TTTTTTTTTTTTTTTTTTTTTTTTTTTTTTTTTTTGTTCATAGTTTTAAATATTTGTTTCTTTTTTTTTTTTGTAATTTCCATATTTGATTCTCCTCTATATATTGCCTGGTATTCAGATGACAGCTCGAGCCTTGAAATTATTGTTACGTCAGATTTGTAGATCCATGATCTATGCCTACGCAGCTATGTGCTATGGGTAGGGAGGCAGCGACGGGGAAGGGGTATACATGTGTCTCTCTCTGTGTGTGTATGTGTGTGTGTGTGTGTGAGTGTAACTTGATACTCACTAAATGTAAGTACGATCGTGTCGTATCGTATATATATATATATGTATATATTTCACGATTATACAATTTGTTTTCAACAGCTTTTCTATATATCAGAAGACCAAGTTACCGTTAAGTCGTTAGTTTTTTGTTTGTTTAATCTTTAGAAATATATTAGAACAACGCTTGTAGGTGTGTGTAGTGGTAGGTGTGTGAGTGTGTGTGTGTGTTTGTTTATTGCACCCTTATCGCATATAGCACATATATCTTCAAATTGCCAAAGGCAAAACAACTTTTATTCAGATTTGTTCTATATATATATATATGATATATATATATATGTGTATGATATATATATATGTATATAATCACAATTCATATCATGATTTGGGCGAGTATGTGTGTGTGTGTGTGTGTGTATAGAACTGTTTAGCATACGCTTGAGCCATATCCACAGATTTAATATATATACATATATACTTATATACATATATATACTTCAATCATAGATTTGCTTACAGCGTATGTGTGTGTGTGTGTGTTTTGTAATATTTTTTTTTTATAACTCTTAGTAATACAACAATTTATTAAGTTCAGCCAATCATCAGCATTCGGTTTGTCTTAGCCTAGGCATAGCATATACACAGATATACTATGTGTGTGTGTGTGTGTGTGTGTTTGTGTATATATATATATATACATATACATATATATATCTTTGGTTGTGTTGGGCTTGCTTTTATTTATAAGTTTTGAATGGTTTTGTTATAGTATTAGTAGGGGTAAAGATTTTTGCGTTTCAGCTCCATATCGAGATCGGCCAGCTGCTGCAGAAAGCCATCATTTGGTCGTATTTCACGGCGCATGCGCACCGTGCGTATTGCGTCTACGGCGGACATTTTGCGGCAGATCATCAAATAGGCCAGGACACAGGTGGCCGAACGTGACATGCCCACCAGGCAGTGCACCAGGATTTTGCCTAAAGAGCGAGCGAGAGAGAGAGGAGAAGCTTTAGCTAATTTGCATTGTTTGCTTGCGCTTAGTTCCGCTACTCACCGCCGCTGCTGATGGCGCTATCTATGAATTTGGCTGCCACATAGAAGTAACGGGATATATCCGTCGTTGGCGCATCGATCATCGGGAAGCCCATATATCTAAAAAAGCAATCCTTATGTTGACGTCTGGACACACACAACGAGAACAACAACAACGACAACGACAATGGAGCACACAGAGTGAGGGATGATAGATGCGTGCATGAACAGTGATGTAGAAAGATACATATATACAGAGAGAGAGTGTGCGGTGGAATAAATAAAAAAAAGAAAAAGAAAATTTTGATTTTTTTTCGATTGATTTTAAGGTGATAAAACAAAGTGCAAAAAGAAATCAATAAGCTATACTATGGCATGGCATGTTATGCGAATCTACGTAACCCATTCTGATCATGATCTCACCTGACGCTGGGCATATCCCGATAGTAACTGTGTCCCGTGTCCACCTGGCCATAGCGACAGCCCTCCGCCGCATTCAGCACGTGTGTGATGCCCGCCATGCGCAAATAGGTTTTGTTTTTGGCCGCCGCGCTAAAGAACAGAAGAAAGAGTATTAAGAGAGAGCTCCGAGAGAGAGAGAGAGAGAGAGAGAGAGAGAGAGAGTGGGAGACTTACGCATCGCCTATGTAAATGCCCGGATAGACCTCATCACAGTCAACATCGTGTATGGCGCACTCGGCACGCCTCAGGCCCGGTAGTGTCCGGCAGGGTGCCATTGAGTAGTGCAGGACTCGCTGCAGCTGCCGACCCGTCGTCTGTTCCGAGGTTTCCAGGCGGCTGGGCGACTGCAAGCAAACACATAAAGATTAAACTCAAATCAGCCAAGCTTGCATTAGTTATCATGCGAAGTTCAATGAGACTGAGCAGAGATCAATCTCAATTGTTAGACTGTGTTAAGGATAAAGCGCAGCTCCCGAATTGGCGTGAGTTTCATATAAATCTAGATCTGAAACTTTAAGAGATTCGCCTTTCATTCAAAGAAGCTGAAAAATATTTAGTAAGTGTTAAAATCTTACGCTGAAGCCAATTGAGCAAGACTATATCAATAATTTCTAATATTTAAAAACCAACTTTACTCTAGTTAAAAACATGTTTGAAATACTTTGAGAAATTTAAATCAATTCAACTAGATATATTTTTGTTTTTGTAATCAGAAAAACTCTATAGCTAAGCTATAAACATATGTATATAGACTCAGCTTTAACTATACGTTCGCATCTCTAGTAGAGGGCTCGTGGTACAGTTATCTCAGCATGCATGTCATGCACATTTGTTCAGCAGATCTCAAGTATGATGAAGTATGATAGGCATAATTTGTGCTCATCTGGAATCTGTAGTTTATTTGTTTTGATATGTAAATTTGTGTGCGTTTTGGCAGCGGAGATTATTTATGGGCATCAAGTTCAGCGCGGGCCTTTTGGGCTCCCTTTGTGTGCCAGAGCAAGAGCCAGAGCCTGGCCAAGCAAAATGGATGGCAGAGGCGAAGGTCGCGGCTGCTTCGAGCCGCCCTCGTCCTTGGCGCGTTGAGCTCGTTTGTCAATTTCAGGGACAGTCGCCAAAGTCAATGGGAAAAGTGAATGTGAAAGTCTTTTTCCTTCTTTTCGTTTTCCCCCATACATATACATACATATATACATATTTATATAGATATATATTATATTTTTGCCATTCTGTTTTCTTTTTTTTTAGTTTAGTTTAGTTTAGTTTAGTTTTGCTTATCGGTTGTCTGCTTTGTCATAACATATTCAAATAAAATCAGCGACAGCAAGGCGCCCACAAGCAGCGGGCGGGGTGGGGGTTCAGGAACTGTTAGTGACAGTTAAACAAGCAAGAGAGAGAGAGAGGGGGGCGAGAGAAGAGAATGGAGGAGTGCGATTGGGGCTGGTCCACGTTTCGTATGAAAACTTTTACTTTTTGTCGTGGCATTCGACCCTGAGCCGAAGACAGACAGAAGCCAAAAGCAAAAGCGAAAATCATCAGAGCAAAAGTTCTTTCACTTTTCTGCTTGATTTTGATCTATTGTGACTGATCTTTGGCATACACATAAATACATACATATATGCACAATATACATATGTATATATATATATATATTCTTTAATAGATACATTTGCCTATGTTAGACGCTTATTTATACACAACATTTGAACATTTTATATGTTCGACTAGAAGATTTATGGCCAGCACCGCAATAGCTATGAGTCTATGGAATATTTATCTTCAGTTAGATGTGGCCAAGGCCTCTCTCTCTATAAATATATATATGTATATGTATGTATATGTATTGCTTTTGTTGTTATTGGCAAAATGTAGTTGCAAGCATCTTAATGGGAATTTTTTAGTTGGCCAAAGCAAGTGTGTTGCACACACACAAGCACACACACACACACGCACATGTATGCACATAACAAACGACATTTCACAACACTGGACAGCATGCTTTGCGCTATGGATCGCTGGCAAAAACAAACCTGATAATAGTGCGGACTATATCTATCGCCAATGCTGCTGCTGTATCTGTCGGTGAGTAGCTGCAAAACAATCGATGAAGATCAAGAGGAAAAAAACTAAATCAAAAATAATCAAAGTAGTCTAAAAAAATTAATAATAGTCAAGGTAACGTATATATAGATGGGTTGAGGCCTACAAAAAGAAAATTTCTTGTATATCTTAAATAGTATAAGAGGAGAATATATATTTATCCACAAAAAAGTAAGATAGTGTTGATAAGCGTATAAAAGTTAGGTTATAGTAGACGGTAAAGCCTAAGAGAAATATATTTCAAGGTCTACATAGTATTATGAATGTGAACTGGGGACAGCTAAAAAAACGTTTAACTAGCAGCTCTGATAGCCTTTTAAATGGATTTTCATAAAGATAAAACCAAATTTTTTATGTTATTTTAATTTTTGTTGCATACTTATTTAAATAATATTTAACTATAATCAATAACACGATAAGAGATAGTTTGGATATACTAATACTCATATTATTTAATATATTCAAGTTCTTTATACATATATACCATAAATAAACATTTTTTATATTTTATTTTCATTTCAAAATAAAAACTTGCATTTAGAGCAAAAAAAAAAAAAAATCTGATAAACACTCACAATAGCATTTAAAACGTGAGATAGTTGATGGAATACTTTAAAAGAGTATAAAAAGCTCGACATAAGGGACAATTTTTTACTTTCAATATTATAAATTATAGAATATTACATTTATTTATTTTTCTTTGATTTGATCACATTTTGTTAAATTATCAGATAAATGAAAATAGGTTTTTTCATAATATGAAAACAGATAATTAAAATATTTTAGGAGTTTTTAATTCATAATGTTATAAATTATGTCAGATAAATTAATTTACTATTTATGTTTTCCATTTTATTAAATTATCAAATAAAAGAAAATATATTTTTAAAATTTAAAAACAATAAATTACAATATAGGACTTTTGAATTTAGAATGCCCATAGTTTCCTATATTTTATTTATATTTTACATTCAATTATAAAATTAAAAAAAAATAAATGAATAAATTTTTTATTATATTTTATAAATAATATAAAAATAATAAATTTAAATAACATAATATTCAAATTATATAAAAAAAAAAAAAATAATATAATTTGAAAGCTATTCAAGAAGTGAAAAATTCAATATTTTTAAGACTTTTGAATACATTGAATAGAATAATAATTTATTTCTTATTTATATATATTTAGAGCTTAACCCATAGTGAGCTTATAGATTAGCTCACCCAAGTGGTTAGGTAAGCTCACTTCAAACACGGTTTGTAAATCGAAAAATTATAAACGGATTTCAAATTTGATTCAGCTATAGACTTAAAAGAGAACTGAAGAGTGACAAGCGTAGCTAAATTTAGCACAGAAATACATTAATCTTGTTCAATGAGCATTACGAATACAGCGAAAATTCTATAATTTATAGCTATAATTAGAGGCGAAATAACACGAAAACCGCTAAAATAAACAGAGATCTCTAAAGTATTCCTCGCACATATTAAATGTGATGAATCTCCAAGTACGTAATGCCCGCCCACAGAGTAGTCTAGTAATAGCTAAACTCAAGTCAATTTCGTATAGATCATATACATACATATAGAATATATATATAGAAAATGTTTCACTAAGGCCAAATTGCAGGTGGCTGAGCGAAAGAGTTGCCAGGAAGATGAGAGAAAACCAAAGGCATTCCTCGCCTTCAGGTGTGCTGAGAGAGGTGTGCAACGCGTTGGCGTTGGCGTTGGCGTTGCCGTTGGCTTTGCCTTTTGGCCACCGCCGACGCCTTGACCTTGTTACGGTAAACACAAACAACATGATGTATACATACATACATATATGTACATATGTATATGTATATAATGTCTAAAAATACACGCAAAACGCACAGCACTGAGCATTTTCGACACATTCTTTCGAGTGCTTGGAAATATTATCAAAAGTCGAAAAATTGTGCTATTCAAAGTGTTTCGATTTCTTTGTTCTGCCACGCCGTGAGTCATTGGGGCTGGGGTATGGGGGCGGCTGCTGGGACTTGAGGCCGTTTGCTTGCCAAGGCAATTAGCTGGATTTAGTCAGTGCCTAAGAGACAAATGGAAACCCAATCAACATTGTGTCGCCTCAGTCAATCGAATCACCTATATTTAGAATTTCGTTTTCGTATTTTCTGTACAGTTTCATTGGCACAGCGCCGCGAGCCGAGTGTCTATGCAAGGTGTCGCTTTTAATAGACACACCTGTGTGCGTGCCTGTGTGAGTGTGTGTGTGTGTTTGTGTGTGTGGCATAGTTGATTGCTGTCGCAAATTGAGATAGTTACAACAACAAGGCGACACGTGCATGGCCACATTGTTGCATCTATTAGTCAGTGGGTCGCCGTACCGCCATATCGATGTGGGCTAGCATTTAACCCAAGTCTGACATCATTCTGACACCGAGCACATCCTGCACACCAACGAGAAAGTGTGTCAGGTCGGGTCAAGCGTTGACCACTTGCTCAACTGCTGCAACTGCAAACTGTTGCAACGCTCTCGGGAGGCCAAGCAATGTGTGTAAGTGTGTGTGTGTGTGTGTGTGTGTGTGTGCCACCTGACAACAGCAGACACCTGGTCTGGCCCGGCCCCATCAATCCAAATGAATTTTATGGTAGGGCTAACTGCATGAACAGGTCCTTTGGACTAACCATTAACTGAGATTCTTATGCGACTCTGAAACTAGAAAGTAATGCGAGAAACATTCTCTTGAGTGGCCTATATCACTCGTAGTGCTAGGTAGTGCTGCTAAAAAAAATGGTAAATGCAATTAATAATGCGAATAGGAAGAGAAAGGGAGTGGGAGTGGGAGCAAGAGATATAGGTAGAGAGAGAAGTATAGTCAGAGAGGGAGAAAGATATAACTATGAGCTCAACTTTAAATTAGAGCTCAGGAATTACTCAAACAACTGCTACTTCGAATCGAATATTAATCAGCATCCAATGGATCTACAATTAAAAAGCTATTGAAGGTATATCTACAGTTATACATATATACAGTAGAATCCCGATAGTATGAAATGGCTAGGGGATCAGTTTTATCTCGATTTATACAGAAATGCAAATTATTGAGAATTATTGAGAACGATTTTTTTTTCTCGATTTATCGCGATACAAATCATCGAGACTCGACTATATATGCATGTCCATAAATTATATACATATTTATTCATTTATGATTTCATACAATACTCCAACGATATTCCGCATTTATATTGTAAAAGCTTTTTAAATTGAACTATAAATTAGCCGCCACTTGACATATACAAGCGAGCTAATTCCCCATATAATCATCAGCCAGATAGCTGTTCCACTTTTCAGAACAATTTGAATGAATCTATACATATATAGACATACATATATACATGTATTACAATTCATATGTATATATATATATACGAAACTGCTTAACACTTTTGCAGCATTCGTTTGTACGTGAATATAAATGGTTCATTTCATTTACTGTTGGCCTTATTTCACACAGAATGGGAAATTCTCAAAAAAAGATTTTTTTAAATTCTTAAATAAGTGTGAAAATTCGCTTGGCATGCTGAAAAACCAGGCGCATACTATATTCAGATGTTTGGCTATGGACGAATGGCATTAGCCTAATAATTCGGAAAGTGGGCTACAAGTGAGAAGAGGCAGAGAGAGAGAGAGAGAGAGAGAGAGAGAGAAAGAGAGAATGAATAAAGAATTCTAACACGTATATTAAACTAACTGCAGTCTAGAGCGCTACAGTGGGCTAATTATCTATTTTACGGCTTAAAATCGCATTACCCAAAAGCATTTTCCCGACTCTTACTCATTTCAAACTAAACATAAACAGATTTATGCCAAAATTTGACAGTTTGCAGCCCACAGTGCAGCGTCATAGCTGAAAGCAACGAGAAAAGGACAATCGAAAATGCATTGACATGCAAGCTTGCAGACAAAATTTATTGATTAAACAGGCCGTCCGAAGACGAGCCAAAGGCAATAAATAATAAATAAGTCAACAAACAGAAGGGCAATGAAAATTATTCAAAAATTTGTACCCAGATTTGTTAATGCGCCGCGTCAAGCGACATCACGTGCTGCGGCCAGGGAATCACAGCCGCCAAGAGTTGGCAGCTATAAAAATTTGTGTCGCTCATTTGCTCAATGAGTCAGCGACACGAAAAATATGTGAAAAACTTGATGAAAATTGTGCAAATTTAATGCGCAGTAGCTCTTCTTTTTTTTTTTAAATTTGCCATTTAAGGTGTGCATGCGGCTCAGGCAGAGGGGAGAGAGAGCGACTACAGTGGGGACAGAGAGGGAACGGCTCATCAAATTATCTACTATTTGTTGTTCAGCAAGTTATTTGCTGTTGTTGTTGCTGTTGTTGTTGTGGTTGCTATTGTTAAACAATCTCTGTGCATAAAATGCATTGATCAAGGCCAATAGGGCGCCCCAAATGGGGAGCGCTTGAAAGGTGACGTTGAAATGATTGAATGGCTGAGGCTAGAGATGAGCACGTGACACGTCTGTGAATTTAGCTAATGAATTATACTTTAGTTCAGCCATTGACAGGTAATACAAATACCAATATATATATCAGGGATTGTTCTCTATAATATATATCAGGGATTGTTCTCTATAATATTGATGGGATATTGTTTGCTAATAAATTATTTAAATCAAAAACTGTTTGAAAATTTCAATAATATTTAAAAAAAAAAAAATATATATTTTTTTTTTTATAGTGGGTTGAAAGTAATTTTTAATGTTTTTTTTTTTTTATTATTATAAGAAAATTTGCATTATTTATCTAAATTTTTATTAGTGGGTTTTTTATTTGTATTTTTATTATTTCATTTTTTAATTTTTATTTATTTATTTTTTTATTTTTATTTTTTTTTTTTTTTTGTTACACAATTTATATTTATTTTATTTTTATTATGACATACAAAATTAAAATTATTTATAGCTATTAATTTTTTAGTTTCTTTTAATGCTTAAATTTTTTTATATGCATAATATTTTCTCTGATTTATTTAACTCACTATAAAAATTATTTTTATTATATTTATATTTATATCATTTAATTTAAATATATATATATATATTTTACTTTATTAAAATTTTTTTGAAAATCATTCATACATTTTTTATTAATTTTTTGAGACAAATTTATTTAAATTAATTGATAAGTTGCTTGTAAAATTTTTCTAATAGAAATGTCAAATTTTACCTCATATTTAGCTTCATCGTTTCTTCTGATTATTATTCATAAATTTAAAAAATATATAAAGCTCAATTCTATTTTTATGCTGAGCTCAAATCGATGTGAATGCCATAGACATGAGAAATCTTAAGTATGTCGATAATTAGCGTACTCGAAACACTCTGCATACTCTGTGAATGCCAAGAGACTGTAATAGACAACTCTATCTTGAGCATTTGAGTGCTTCAAGTACTCGAAATACTTTATAGAATACACAATGTGAATATCTGATGGACATGATAGATGCCTTTGACATCTTTGAAACCATTTGAATGCTTTGAGTATTTTGAATACAATGAGTACACACCATAGCTGTGGCTTGGGAAAATACTTGTAGAACCTTGAATGAATACGAATTACCCTTTTAGAGCTATCGATGACTGTGTCTAACTGATTACATGTTTGGTGATAATTGTTGGTATTTTCTTGTTATTCTTATTATTATTATTATTACTATTTCAATTGGACAATGGCTTGGGCAACAACAATAGCGACAACAATTCGCTTTTAAGTGCCCGCTCGACAGCTTGCCTTTCGCTTTTGCTCAATGAGGCGCAACAGCTGCCAATCGACGGCCGTTGGCGATGCTACACGCCCACATTGAGCGCCCACATGATTGTTAAACGTATATAGGCCATATATAGACAGATATACAATAACTATACACATGTGTGCATATATAGATAGATGTTTATGTATGTATGTATGTATATATATAGAACATACTGCCAGAGCGGAGATGTACAACGCTCTATCGATCGTTCAATTAGCGCGCTCAGCGCCTGACACTGAACCAAGCCAGCCCAACAACAATGCCAACAACAACAGCAACAGCAACAGCAACAGCAACAGCAACAACATTGACAAGCAGCACTGACATTGACATTTCAGCCAAAGCGATTGGGCTTTACACATACATACATAAATATATCTGTGTGTATATATAATGGGTTTTTTTTCCACATTTTTTCTATGTGTTTTGGATGCCTTTTTAATGCACATTACACGGAAGCAGCCAGCGGCTGCCCAATTAAGTGCACGCCCCTGTAAAAGGTGGGGCACTGCGCCCCCTTGCCGCCTGGCCAAAATCTTCATTCGCTTCGCTGGCCAACGAAACGCAAATTCTGATTTCCTCTGCTCCCGCGCACAATTTAATTAATTTTGCATTCGGCTGCCTCTTTTATTTTCAAGTTCAATAGCTGCGACTCCAAGTCGACGCCAAAACGTTTGATTCACGCTGTGTGAGTGCGTAAGAGACAGAGAAAGAGAGAGAGAGAGGGAGAGTGTGTTGGATTAGCCTTATTCGGCTGCCTTCTGGCTTCTCCTTTCCTCTCTGGTAATAGAAATTTTCTGCTTTTTTTACAGCAATTTTCGTTTGTAATTAAGTTAATTGGCCCACGCGACGTATGAGTAATCTGCTTAGGCTTAGCCCCAAAAGCCTATTACATATATCCGTTTCTCTTCTTTTTATTTACTTTATTTTTGGGTCAGCTCACAATAGCTGCAGTGGCTATAATGCAGCCAAGACCCAGGCCGTCCGTGGCAAGTGAGCTGTCAAAATTGGCAGGGTAATTGAATAACACATTGCCCCACATCCAGCTGCATGGAGTAGTTGAGATTGCTTTCAGGTAAACATTTTTGGCACGGCACAACATTTCGAACAGTTTCTATGCACAAAGATATATGAAGATATATGTACAAATTTATTCTAGCTCTTTATGAGTTGAGAAAAAAGAAAAGTAAATTAAAGAGAAAGACTAATAGACCAAGTGATGCCACGACTATGCTAGACTAGGGCAAGCCTTGCAGCCTGTGCTGCCTGGATAACTTATCTGATCTGTATTTCGCTTATGAAGCAGCCAATTTGAATTGACATTAGCCATAGCTCTTGGAAAGTGCGTAATATGTCCAAAAAGTCGAAGCTGCATATTGATTTTGAATCATTTTCGATTAAAATGGAAAAAAATGATCGATAATTTGAAATGAAATCGATCCATAGCTATGTACAGCATTTAGCGAGCTCTGCATATAAGATTTGCCAGTTTTTTATAGACTTTGCACTCCACTGTGTTTATATTCTATAAAGGAGAACGAAAGTCAGGTCAGACAGATCAGCGCACGAATAAGCAGAGAGATCTAAAATGGCTCAACTTTGAAGCATGATTTAAAATATAAGTATATATTTTACTTTAATCATCCATGTATCTATTAAATATCATATTCTAAAATGACACGATTATATTTTAAAATATATTACTAAGAATTTGTAAAAAAATAAATTTTATAATTTCTCTTAAAAACAAAGAATTTGAAATGATTAATTGAAATTACTAATATATGCAATTTAACTTGTTTTTATTATTGCTTTAAATAATCGTTTTGGATTAAATGTACTCAAACAAATTTTTTAAAACAATATTGTAAAGGAGTTAACGTTTTATTTAAATTATTATTTAATAACATTGCTTTACAAAATTTGCTTAGGCAAAATTAATCTGGGACAAATAAGTTGAAACAATATTATAAAGAAACTTTAGCAATTTATAATTAAAAATTCTGATACATATGTATCAGACATACATGGATATAGGAGATTAATCAAGTCTTCAAGGTTCTAAACGAAGGTCAAAATACCTTCTGAGAGCATTGCTGACAAACTCCTATTAAAATACTAAACAAATACTAAATGCGATAGATATAAATCGATTCTGAGGTTTGCTAAACTTGAGCTCTCAGCTTGATTTCTGATCAAAGTTTTAATTCTAAAGTAAGCTAATGAAACAGATTCAGTGGAATTATAGGTAACTAAAAAAATACTGTAAGCAAATACGCTAGCACAATAATTTGAGAAGGAAAAAAATGTAAATGAAAATTAAAATTAAAATGAAAATCTAATTTCAGACTTTTGGCAAGTTTCAAATGCAAGGGAAATGCTTGTATTAGCTGGAAATACTAACGACGTATATAAAAAAAAATATATGTGTATATACATAATGTATGCATGTGTGTGCGGGTGTGTGTGTGTGTGTGTGTGTGTGTCAAGCATTGTGGTAAAGGCACTTGAACTTTGCATTTGCATTTGAGAGGCCTTGCCTGACTGAGAGGGCTAAAGGGTTCTGCAGCACACGTTTGATGGCCTGGGTGTGTGCCAAGGCTCTGCATACAAGGTAATGGCTGCTGCCAGCTGGAAAATGGCACACACCAACAAACACAAACACACACACACATTTATGTATATATTTATGCAGTTTATATACAGGTGAAGTGGGCAACGGTTAGGTGGAAATGGCCTTTGCCTTTGCAACAACCAACAACAACAGCCTCCAAATTGGGTCAGCCACAATGAATGTGTGCGCTCAAGGTCATCCTGCAGCTGAGGCTGAGGACTCCTAATCATGGCCAGAGTTGTGCCTGGCAATTTTTTTTTAACTGTTTGCACTTGAATGTTTGAAATGTTTTGCTTTGAAATTTACTTACCGCATATCTCCATGACATCTTAGTAAATTACTCTGTTTGTTGTGTGTGTGTGTGTGTTTGGGAGTGTGTGAGTGTGCGTTGGCCTTCTTGTTAGCTGCCTCGTTGCCTACTCCTGCTGTTCCTGCTGCTCCTGCTGTTCCTGCTGTTGGTCCTGTTTCCTGGTCGGCGCGTCGTTCGTTGCTCCCGCTGCGCGTTGCTGTGGCTACCTTCCGCTGTTTGTTTGTGTTCAGGTGTTGAGTAAATATAAATAATAGATGATAATCGTTAACAGCAACAGCAACAGTCTGCACTCGCTTCGAATGACAACAAATCAATGCACACACTCGAAAAAAATGAATTCAATTATTGCAATGGACCAAAACGCACCTTAACGAAAACACACGTCTCAGACTCTTTTATATATATATATATAAAGATAAATTAATATATATATATATATTGCTATATATGTACTATATATGTTTGCGTGTGTTTGCCAAATTCGAATTGAACAACTCAATTAAATAGTGAATATATTATACTTTTAATTTCAATTTAATTTCTTATTTATATATATATATATGTATATATGTATATATCTATATTTTATATACATATATACATATATATATATATATATTTAGCGGTCTGTTTTTCTCTCGAATTCTTCTAGCAGCGTTCAGTTCTCGGTTTTATTTATTTTTTGCGTTCTGGCGACGGACTTTTTGCGACTGATTTGCAAAGCGGCTTTCGCTTTGGGGTTGGTTTTTGTAGGCGTCCAAAAGCTCCATTCGGGCCACCTCTGGCCCGAGCGTCGGTGACGTAGACGATGAGCTTTTTGCCGACGCGATTTGGCTTTGCTGGCTGCACGTGGTGACGCGGACGGACCCTACACAAACACATAGAGAGGGAGAGAGAGAGACCGAGAGAGAGAGAGAGAAGAACACTGATATAGAGAGAGGAAGGCAGGCACACCCACATGCAGATGAGAGAGCCGCCCACTTACGCATATGTAAATATTTTGAAGCGAGTATTCTAGTAATGTATTTGTTTTGCTCGCTAATGAGAGAGCAAATGTCTCTGAGTGAATGAGAGAGAGAGAGAGAGAGAGAGAGGTGGCCAGGCAGAGGGCAATGGTAAAGCTTTTAGCAAGCAGCAGTAACAAACTTGGTCAACCGTAGCGCTTAGATAGATGCATACGTACATACATACATATATGTATATATATACATATATAGATATTTATTTGTTTGTGTCAAAGTTCCGCAACGCAATTCAAGATCAACCCACAGACATGATTCACGGCATAGGAAATCTCAGGGCAGAGCTTTGCTGTGAATGTGAATGAATGCATGGCACTGAAAGCACTTATGGAAATTTCATTTATAAATATTCTATAGAATCTGCGTCGCGATTAACTGCTGCGAAAATAGATTCAGCAGAGCGCGAGAATAACTCAAGCCGCATTAGCTAATTGAGTCATTTCGTTTATGAATGGAAATATGAGCCAGATTAGATATCCTGGAATAAGAATATCTCATATCTTACATCTTATATCTTATATCTTATATCTTATATCTTATATCTTATATCTTATATCTTA
>NW_022046127.1:0-47734 GCF_001654015.2 Drosophila navojoa | reverse complement strand
AATAATAAATAATAAATAATAAATAATAAATAATAAATAATAAATAATAAATAAATAAATATTAAATAATAATACATCATTCAGCTGTGGAAGCTCCATTTATTTAACTTAAACATAAATTTATTCACAAAAAAAATAATAACATAATTTTTGTAAAGAAAAACAAAGTTGCGTTCATATTGATCTATAAACAACGAATTTTCCGTATTAATTGGATTCATAGAAATAAGTGAATAGAAGTCACGAAGGTTTTATTATAAGCAATTAAAAATTCAGGGTATACAAAATGAAAGCTAATTCCGTTTGCTATACAACATATATCAGGTTCGCCTCTTGGCATTACATTTGCAGCCAGCCTGATTTATATCTGAGGTTTGTAATCTCGAATGCTATTTACGTTTGACACAGCCGTGGTCGGCATTCTAAAATGTTTTCACTTGAACCGCTGAACTTAACAAATCAGCAAGACATCAATATGTGCAGACGAAGAGAGACAGATAGTTGAGAGAGAGAGGGGGAGAGAAGGAGAACTAGAGTGAGTGAGCACCAAATGTTTGTGATTTTCAAATTAAACGCAATTAAAGTAAAATATGTTGTACAAGTAGAGGCAACTATTCCGACTAACAGCGGGCACATTAAATGGAACAAACGAAGGGGCGTCGACACATGCAAAAGATCAGGGAGTCGCTGCCGCTGGACGTGAGCCGCAGGGCCATTGAATGAAGCCAACTGTGAAAACGGCCTCAGGGCCAGGTCTATAAATACAGAGCAACAACAACAGCGAATGCGTCGCAATTGTTGTGGAATGGTGGGCCCGTCCCTTAAAAATAAAACTCGACAACATGTCAGCAGGAGAAGCAGGAGAGGCAGCAGCAGCAACAGCCGTCGACGTCGCCGTCATCGTCGTCTTTGGGATCGGGATCTACGCGCGAAAAACAAAATATTTTCACTTGCTCGAGCGACACGCATAGGAACTCCCCCCAGCCCACGCGGTTGCCCCACTCTTAGCATAGCATGCACTACTTCTACTTCTTCCTATTCGAGTTTTATTTATTTTAATTTTTGTTTTCCTCTTCGTTTTTGGAAACGCTCGTGAAGTGTCGTGGAGCGTGCCTGCCTCGAGAAGAGATGCAATCGATGACAGTCGGTAGAAAAGCGCCCGCTAAGCCTGCCCAGATTAACTGCATCAACTTTTTATGCCACGGACTCTACTCGGCAGCAAACATCAAAGCAGCCAAAGACAATTAAAAGGCAATTCCAGCAATGCGCCTGTTTGCACCTGCCGTCTGCACATCACCGGCAACATTGTCAACGTTTGTTCACAACACTGTCCAACATGCGACGCATCTAGTGGACAAGGTACAAATGAAGTCATGCTGGAGACATTGTGAAAGGCAAGAATTTAAATGAATAAATCGATGAGAATCGCATAGTAAGGCGATCGACTGTAGAGTTACAATGTGAGGGGCAGTAATAGAAAGAAGAAGACGGGAAAGAATGAGAGAGAGGAAGAAAAAAAGGAGTAGGAAAAAGAGGAAGGCGAATAGAAAGAGAGAGAGGGAGAGAGAAAGGAGTAAGAAAGGAAGTAAGAAAGGGAAGTCGAATGAGTGAGGTGTGAGAGAGAAAGAGAGCAAAGGAGTTAATCTAAAATACATAAACAGATATGAAGAGAAAGGGTGAATAAAAAAGGTAATGAAATAAATAGATGAAGTCAAAGAATAATAATAATATTAATAAGAATAGAGAGAATAAAACACAATTGCCGAAAATGAGAATTACTTATTAGCGAGTGAGAGTGAGTGACCAAGAGGAAGTGAGAAAGAAACAATCTACAATTATTACCAAAATATACCCCAAGATCATACGCATATATATGTATATATGCCATATAGATATATATAGTATATATGCACAAAGCCAATTTATTTTCAATAATTTTGCTGCAGAGTGTTATTAAAAATAAATACAACATCACATACAAATACTTGAGGCAAATTATGTTGGGTTGAGTTGTTGTCGCTGCCAAGGTGTTGACGAGGCTGACAATCTGGAGCAGCAGCTACCTCCTGCTGCCTCTCCCACCCTCTCACACACACACACACACACTCACACTCTATCTCTGTGCACTGCCGGTTGAGTCATTTAAGCTGTTAAGCCGTCGCTGACGTCTGACAGGTGCCATGATAGAGGCATTTGCCGTGTACATTTCGTCATACATGCGAGAGTTGTTTGAGACGCGTGCTCGAATTAGTTGGCCATGCTGGCAGACGAGATGCCAACCACTTCCAATCTTCACACACACACACAGATAGAGAGCGGGAGAAGAAGAGAGGGAGAAGTTCCATTCATCCATTGCAATCCCAGATGAGCCGAACGATCAACGAACCGGACCGTCTCCTCTTCCTGTTTGATGAAGCTCTTCTGCTCCGTTAATTTGATTGCCACGCTAGTGCGATATAAAAACGCAAGATTTATGGCTTTTAAATTTTCATTCACACTCGTGTTGATTTGTATGTACTTAAATACAATTACATATATATATACACATGTATGTATGTAGTGTGCATATTTTGCAGATTTGCTCTACGGCAAGCGGATGCACAAATCAATTACAATTCTTGCGAATATGGGAAACGTTGGCATTGCTGGTGACCAAAGAAAATCCAATTACAAAAGGTGCCATAACTTTTATTTATTAAGTCTCTGCCAACTGACAGCATTTAATACCGTCACGACTTCAATTATTTATACATATATAAAAATAAAAATTTACAAATATATATATTATGTGTATGTAGATGTTCTTTCTTCTCTCTTCAACATTGATGCAAGCAGACTTTTGCTGTTGCTCTTACTACAAAGCAGAAATGATGTGGATTGTGTTCTAGTTCACATTTACAACTGTAAAGCTCATGGCAAAACCTTTTTTATTTTCAAAAGTAAAACTTTTTACGAATACACAATGAATAAATCGCTTTCAAATCATGCAAACTTTATATATATGTAAATACTTGATTTGATTGGACATTGCTATATTCAGATGCAAATATGCTGAAAGATTGCTATATAATTTGTATATAAAGATAACTATATAATATATAGTAAATAAGTTTTTTAAATTAAACGATATACTATATTGTTACCTAGACTAGACTATACAATATACATACTTTTTTATTTATTTATTTTTATTTTTATGTATATATATATTTATATATTTTATTTTATTTTTTTTTTTTTATATATATTATTTATTCATATATATTGTTACCTAGACTAAACTATATAATTTATATACTTTTTTATTTATCTATATATATTTATTTATTTTTATTTTTATTTATACATTTGAGAAAAATTCTATCCATTAATTCTTACATTTAATTCTGAAATTTTCTTCAATTTAATTTGAATCTCACAAAATACCGCCAAAAGTATCGATTGTTCATTGAATGAGTACTTTTTTGGCACAAAGTTTTCTAATGATTAATTTCAAATATCGATAGGTCGATAGTTAACTGTGTGTTATTTACATTTTGAGTCGAGTGGAGAACGAACACAAAATGCGACAAATTGCAATAAAATATGAATGAAAGCATGAATAAACTGAAGCGCTATGCACTGGCAATGGATTTTTAATCGAATTGTGCTTGGCTTGGCCTTTGTTTGTGTGCTGATTGCGATATATGCATATAGTCCTGCGGCAAGGAGCGGTGAGTGTTAAAAATATTGAATAAAATTTTATTAAAATAGTCAATGATTTGCATGGCAGGCAAACGTAATGCAGCGAGAACTCCACCAGACCCTGAGGAACGCCTGCCGGCCTCCAGTTCTCCGCTGCACCACTTCAAGCGGGCTGGCATAGCCACAGATAATGAAGCCTGCAGTCAGATGGCCAGGTACGGGGCCCTATAAGTTATATAATTTCCTATGTTCATGTATTTTTTTTTTGTAGAGATGCACTGCTGCTTGGAGGCACTGTGGTTGATGCTGCACTGGCTGCCTTGCTCTGCAACGGACTCATTGGTATGCAAAGCATGGGACTCGGCGGCGGCATGATTATGAATATTTATATGCACAGCGAGCGACGGGCGTATACGATCCTAAGTCGAGAGATGGCACCACGCTCTCTGCACGCGGACAACTTTACGGCTTTTGTGAGCGAACAGCAGTTAAAGCAGTCCGGCTGGTCGATTGCTGTGCCCACGGAACTGTTGGGCTACGCCTTGGCCCACGAGCGTTTTGGCAAGTTGTCCTGGTCGGAATTGGTTCGGCCAACGCTCTCTCTATGCCACAGCGGTTATTCGCTCTATAAACATCAGTACGATGCGCTCATATTGAATGCGGACATGATCAAGAGCGATGCATTGTTGCGTCAAATGTTTGTGGATCCGGTGACAAATCAGTTCTGGCCCATTGGCCATCACATCCAACCGCCCAAGCAGCTGTGCGATACGTATGCGCAATTATCTGTAGGAGGACCACGCAGCTTCTACAAAGGAACGTTGCTGACAAGGCTGCTCGCCGACTTACAGGACATTGGCAGCGCCATAACCAAGGAAGACTTGAGGCACGCCCAAGCTGAGCTCAGGGATTCGATAGTCATACCCTTGGATGAGTATGATCTGCACCTGACGCCACCACCAGGCAGCGGTCATATCCTTGGCCTCATCATGAACATTCTGCATGCCTATCGTGCAGACTTTGCAGCAGGAGACGATTTAGATGCCTTGGCAATTCATCGCATTGTGGAGGCTTTTAAATTTGGCTTTGTGCAGCGCTGGCAATTGGACGATAAAGCTGATGAAGAGGTGAGCAATATCTTACTGATTCACACGTAAGAGAGAGATAGATCTACTCTTTTCTCTCTGTCTTTCTTGTAAGATCAAGATAGTTATTTGCTATCTCTGTTTATGTTATGAGCAAGTACACTTTATACAAACTTTTACAAACAAGTAGCCGAGTCTTGAAGGATCATTATCATCCTCATTAAACATTTGCCTTCCAGCTGCTGGTCAAACTGACAAGCCCAGAGTTTGCCGCCCGCATTGCCAAGCTGATAGATCATGCTAGAACCTATAACAATTCGGAACATTACGGAGCATCTGGCGATATACAGTCGCGTGATGAGCATGGCACATCGCATATTTCGGTACTGCACAATAATGATGCTGTATCGGTTACCAGTTCCATTAACTTTTAGTGAGTGTAGAGATCTATATAAATTTGAAGACTTTCTCATATTCGTATCTCGTTTGCAGTTTCGGCAGCGGGCGCATGGGCAAGCGCACGGGCGTGCTGTTCAACAATGCCATGTCCGACTTCTCCATGAGGCAGCTAAAGAACTACTTTGATTTGCCGTATATCGATGGCACGAATATGATATCAGCCGCAGCCCGTCCCATGTCCTCAATGTGCCCGATCATTGTCACGGAGCGTTCGAGCGGACAAGTTCGTTTGGTTGTTGGCGCAGCTGGTGGCACAAAGATCATATCGGCTCTTGTGCCTCTGCTAGTTCGCATACTTTGGCAACGAGCGAGCATCAAGACGGCCATCGATGCCAGCCGATTCCATCATCAGATGCTGCCCAATGTGCTGCAGTATGAATACGGTATGCTGCAGGTCCATGTGCACAGCCTCGTGGCCAAAGGACATCAATGCGAGCGCTATCGCAATCGTGGCTCCGTCATTTGTGGCATTGCCCAGGATAACGAGAGCATTGCCATCAATTCGGACTATCGTAAAATTGGCGGTGTGGCTGGATTTTAGGCAAGACAGCAGATGCTAATAGATAATAAATATTCTTATATGAGAGCCTTATAAGATATCACATTGAAATGAACTAAAAATGTGTCGAATAGCTTTATAGCTCTGTAAGTAACTTGTTTGATATCTATGCAAATCTCTTCGTCAGCTTCAAACACTTTTGTTCTTATAAATTATAATAATATGAAATAAATAATTTTTAATTTTTTATCAAATATTTTTATTAAATTGTAATAATTGAAATTTGTTCAGCTAGGCCATTTCGTAACATGCAATTTAGATCTTGAGCTATGCATATATATAATATATATGTATATATAGATGTAGATGTAGATGTAGATGTACTTGTAGTTGTATATATGTATAAATTGCATATCATTTAAATGTAGGGATTATGTGTGTGCATGTGCTGTGCCTAATCGAATGCTATCAGTACATTTCATTTATATGTATTGCATATGTAATAATTCATTAGATTAGGATGTGGAGGCGTAGCTCTCTGTTCAATTAGCTGCTCATACTCTGCAGGAATTCATATTAAGCTCTATTTGTCTATGCGTTCATATATGTATGTATGTATGTATATAGTAGGAGTTTGTAGTTGTTGCCATGTATTAGTGTGTGCGTGTGTGCGTTGAGAGAAGGAACCGTTTTATAGTGTGAGTATTGTTCGATTTGTCTGTTGTATTGTTGCATTTAATTGAGCACTGACGTCACAGGATTACGTAACGTATCTTTCTCTTTGCATAGCTATGCAAACACTATATATGTATGTATATATAATTGGGTGTATATATCTTCAATGTATAAGAACAATGGTATGTATAAAAAAATGCAATCAACAATATCAGTCTGTTGCCAAATACCGCAGCAACAACATCTCTCTCCCTCTCTCTCTCTCTCTCTCTTTCTCTCTCTAGCCATATCTCCTTCTCTGTGTTTAGGGCCAGGCAAAGTTAATGCCAGTCAGTTGATAAAACTTATTATTGAACGGCCTATAAAACTCCCGTAGCCGTTCAATTGCATTGGCATCGATATGCGGATGATTCCTACCCTTGGTCTTGCCCAGGCAATGGGGCGTGGATCGTGCCTCCGATTTGAATAGACAGGGAAATCCTTTGGTGGCATTGAAATAGAAATGCTTCTCGGTCACCACACGCTTCAGACCCAAAAAGTCCTGAACACGTCCAATCTCATAGGCCGGATCCATGATCAATCGCTCGCCGCTAATGAAGAGCAGCTGCGACAGCGGAAAGTACAGCAGCCAGTGCTCCAAGTAGCGCGCATAGACGCCAATCTTGACCGGTCCCCAATTGGTGTCCACCACCGAGTAGCTGCCGTTAACAAAGGCCAGCTGCTCGAAGCGCTTCATGTCCGCCTTCTTGCTGGCCGCCTGCGTATAGTCCGAGATGGCGCGAGTCACCGGATCTCGCACCACAATTAAGAGTCTAGATGGAAAGGGAAGGCGGAGAAACACAGAGAGAGAGAAAAAATTTTTGGGTATAATTACATACGTATATAAAATTTAGTTACTATATTGTGCTAAGTGCTGCAAGAATTGAACAATTTTAGAGAGGATTTTTGGTGGTGATAGGAAGGATTTCTGATTCTGTGTACTTAACTATCATTTCAGAGACTTCATGAAACATGCTTTACCATATACTGATAGAATCTATGTATGTAGAATGACATTTCCACTCGCTTCGGCTATATTCATTTATTTTTTCTCTTGAGCTCTAGCGAGCGATACGACTGATTACTAAGTTCGTACTGAGTTCGAACTATGTATATAGTGCTTAGCGAACATAGCTCACGCATGCATACCAATGCATGCATACATATACAAAAGACTTTTTGATTCATTTAACTCTATAAAGTCGGGGAAAAGCCCACAGCGAAAAAAATTGCGAACGAAATCATTGAAAGCCCGAGTCAATCGGTTGCCAAATCTACTCAGTTTTTCTTAGAGTATCACCAAACAAATCATTTATAATTATATATCGAGCAACAGTTATTTACCATGCTTAAAGCACATCTATCAGCAAAAATACATACTCTTAGATATATTTGACCGATTTTGAATAGCTTAAACTCTATTCTAAGCCAAGTTTTAGATATTATAAAGCAAATGCTGGGAATCTCCATAAAAGACAAAAAATATTATTATATGGACATTCTCAATGGAAGAAATTGAAATTCCACTGGAAAAATCTTTAATTTGGTTGATAATCTATATCATATCATGGATCAATATAGATATGCGTTTACCTATTTAATATAGATAAAAGTCCCTTTTGGAAAGTATTGCTTAGTGCTTCGAAAACTATTGTCAGCATCATATTGGACCCACACTCTCCCAGTATATACTACATTTTCTATATATACCATAAACACTACATATATATAATTTTTTTCAGAGGAGACCTACAGTCTCAGCACTCACTTGGTGGCCGTGTTCATATGGTAAACGCGCTGCGGCACCTCCTTGGTGACAAAGTAGCTGGGCGTCTTCTCCATGGTGATTTGGCCCTCGATGGTGTAGGGCATGTGGTGGCGATACCAGCGCAGTCCGCGCTGGTAGTGCCTGTCGAAGAAGTGCACCTCGGAGCCGGCGGCGCGCACATCCGGATGCAGCCGTATGAACTCCAGCAAGGCCCTCGTGCCGCTCTTCTTCACGCCAATGATCAGCGTGTCGGGCAGATGGCGAGAGGGACGCAGGCCCTGCTGGCGCAGCATTTGATACTTGGGCGCGCCATCGACGCTGGCAATGCCATTGCTAACGGTGCTATTCAAGATAGCTGTCGTGCTGGAGCTGGAGCTGGAGCTGGAGTTGGAGCTGGGGCCAGCACTGGTGCTAGAGTTGGAGTTGCCATTGGAGCTTCTGCTGGCATTGCTGACTCTGTTGGCCTCCGCTTCGCTGCTAGCGTTGCGCTGCTGCAGCGTCAGCAAATTGCGTAGGTTGCTCTGCTAGAGATAAGGTGAGGAGATTTTCAGCTGAAGAGATTTACCAATCTTCAGGGCGACTCACCTGCTGCAGGGTGCGACTGATGCTGGCCAGGAGGCAGGCATTGAAGCTGTACGAGAAGTAGACGAGCGTCACGCAGACCACCAGGACAATGGCCAGGCTGCGGCTGCTTAGGTTCAAGCTGTGGCACCAGATGCTCACATACATTGCGCTGCACACACACACACACAGACACACACAATCACGGCCACTTACGCCTACGCACACACACACACAACCACACCGGTACTCAAATATACACAAACACTCACTCAGAGCCGTTGGCCAGTTTAGCCGCTTTGTAGATAGTTTGGTGCCATGTTTCGCGGATAAATCAGGATTGGCTACAGCCCAGCGGCAGCATTCAGGATCCTACAATGCGATAACCATCATTCAATAACCAACGAATTCACCTGCACCTTTAGCCACGGCACTCGTATGCAAAGTTTCTGTTCTTGTTGTTCGGCACAGCGAAATTCCGGAAGTGATAGCAGGCGGGCAAAGGAAACAAAGTCCTTGTTACTGGGTCGTCGGCTGGATTGACAAGCGCAAACGCAAGCTCTCACACGCCAGCTGTCTCTCTCTCACACTCTCTCACTCACTTCGTTTCTCTATATGACTTGTATGTCTTGTTGCACTCGGTCCTTTGGCTGCCCCAAAAGGTAGGCAACAGTTTTTTCTCGACTCTCGCATGACGTCACTGATTTGTGCTGGCTATTTATTTTTGTTCATATGGCTGCCAAGTATTTAATGATAATTTAATTTACGAAATATGATTATTAAATTTTCATTTAAAAATTAAAGCTTATCATTTGTTTTCCACTTATACGTTGATCAAATTTCAAGCAGCATTCTAATACTAGAAAGTTTTGTTAAGAAATCACAAAGAATATCAATCTTATCGCTAATTTATTTTTTCTTTCTTGTATTTGCTCTTATCTGTTCAATTGTTTTTACTCATTTGCTGCTCATGTTCTAGTTTCATCTTGGCTTCTTTTCTCTCATCTCTTGGCATATTTCATTCTCTTTGACATTATATTTTTATATTTTATTAAGTATATTAATATTATTTAGAACCGAATTTTATTTATATAATATTTCATAAAGTTATAGTACACACTTTCCATGATTTTTAGATAAAGAAGTATGGCATTAATTCCTAATAAATATTAAACATTTTTTCAATCAAATTTTTTTTTAAATATACCTTAAATAATTTTATTTTTATTATTATTATTATTATTATTTTTTATTTTATTTTTTAGTTTTATTGCAGCTTTTGTCCTAAGCTCTATAGCGCATTTATGAGGGTACCTTAACTATTGAAATTTTATTATTATCAGAGAGAGTTCGTAAAACTTGAGACAATCTTCATATTCTGTATACTTGCAATCTCTCTCTCTCTCTCTATCTCTCTCTCAGTGTGCCTCTCATGCACAACCCTTGAGCAGGCTTGTGCTCAAAAGTAAACAAACTGATAAAGCCCCCACAAACAAGTGCCCACCCACCCGTCGGGGCCCACGCAGATGGGAGCAGATGTTGATGGGTGAATGGGCGCTTAGGTGGGCTTTTGTGCCACTTAAGCAGCGCACACTTTACACGCTCTCGGGGGAGCTTTTAGCTGCCGGTGCTTACGGGCATTATCAGAGCTAGAGCCAAGGAAATAAAAGAGATTAAGCTAATTATCAGCTGCTTCGAAGCTTTTCACTTGTCTCCCTCTGTCTCTCTCTCTCTCTCTCACACGCTCTCTCGCTCTTTCTTGTGGGGCAACTGTTAATAAATTTGAATTGAAAAGCCGCTTAACTGTCCCGTTATCAGCGAACGTTGGCATCTGTTTATCCACGTCGGGGCCCCTATATCATTCTAGTTGAGATTAGTCATCATGCAGGTGCTGCCTCATTGTATGCCCTTATCTAATCAGAGGCATCAACGCCGACTGATTTGACACTTGACTAACTGGGCTCACTCGCGCTCCCATCGTCGACGCTGGCATTAGCTGGCCCACAGCGAAACTATAGCCAATAGAGAAACAATTAAATTAGTATATCGACTCAACAATTATGCATTAGACTGTCACGCATATCGAACAAATTTCGCACGAAAATGACGAATTTATGGAGCACCTGTGTGCACAAATTTTTCAAATACGCCCCCAGCTATGTGGGTGAGTGACAGCAGACAGCCGGAAGATTCATTATATAAAGCACGACTAATCTAATCCAATTCTTCTGCGCAGTTTGCCTCTGCTTCCTGCCCTGCGGTCTGATCTTTGGCTACACGCTCTGCTCCTTTGTGGCCGATCGGAATCTGAGCGTCGACCTCATTGACTATGGCCCCCTGATACTGGGCGCCTCTCTGGCTCTGCTCTGCGCCGCCGGCATCCTGGTCATCAAGTATATCAAGCACTGCATCGTCTACTGGCACCCCTTCATCCTCATGGTCGCAGGCGTCTTCCATCTAATCTCCAGCTGCTTTTACTTTGCTGATGGCCTTGGTGAGTTTTCATTCTAATTGCGGGGGGACATAATTGGGTATATAGAATATATACTTAATATATTGTATAGTTTTGGTTATTCATTAGAAAAATTAGAAGTTGGCTTACATTACTAAAATCTTTTCAATACAATTCTTAATTTAAAGAGAAAATATTTTTTTTAATTTATAGATCATTTAATTGAAATTAACTTCCAATATCTGGGCAATCTCGATCAATTTCAATGTTTTTAAAATATACATAAACAAAGTTTACTCAATTTTTACTGATAAACGTAATAGAGTCCTTAGGGAGGATCTATCCAAATATATAATTTCTTCAACATTGTTTTGCCAGAAAATTAATATCTTGGAAATGGTGAAGTCTTGTAATATACACAAATATTTACATTATACATTTCTATAAAACCATATCGTATTATAATAACCTAACGGTTATAAAAGCATAAATCCTCAGGAATAGTGCAGCTCTACAACTGAGGGCCATATAAGTTTCAAGATATTACAACTTAGTCTCCAATTCTGAAACAGCAAAATAATATTTTTTAAATATTTATTTAAAAAAAAAAAAATTTATTAACAACAATTTTTATGACAGTGAATATAAATGCTAGATAAAATCAAATATATTACAACTTATAAGAGTATTGCACCTAACTATATATATTTACATATATAAATCTTACCAAGAAGATTCACACAGTTTATAAAACATATATTTGGCTCCTATTTATTTAGTTAAAATTCATGTATAAAATCAACTAGAGAGAGGGGAAAAAATAATCAAGGCTTTTGCTAATACAAATAAAAGTTTTAGACATATGTATGTACATACATACATATATCAAAAGGCTTTAGCTTTAAATGCCATAATCAAATGCATAAATTGATTATTATAAGATTGTAAATAGATAGATTATAATGTCTTAGCATATAATTTCAATGTCTTATTATATACTCTAAATTCATCTACTTTGCTTATGCTAATTACCCATCTCCCTCTCTCTTTCTCTGTCTCTTTTCCTCTTTCTCTGTTTCACTCTCATGTGAATTGTGTTCGTCTCTTTGCTGCATCAACGGTCTGATCGAATGGAAATTGTTCTATCGCAGATCATGTGGGCGCCTATATGTCGTATGTGTCGCACAGTTTGACCTTTGTGGCCGGGTATGGATTTTTGCACACAATCAGCTCGAAGAACAGCCGCGCCTTGATGATATCTGGCTGCTGCAGCTGCTATCTGCTGGGCATTGCCTCGGCGGTGAGTTTGATTGGCGCCAAGTATGTGGAGAATCTGGAGCATTATAAGGGCCAAGCGGCGACCCCGGAGCAGCTAGCCGATGGCATCTATGTGAACTTTGCGGCCACCTATCTGTCCATATCGATTGTCATGCTGGCCATACTCATTGGGCTGAAGGTGCTGCACGTGCTGGGCACGGTGGACATGACCAACAGTCTGGACAACGATTTGCGAATCGCCAATGCGAATGGCAGCATCTTTGAGGCACGGTCGGATGTGATCAAGCGGCTGCAGTTCTTCTACGTGACCAAGAATCAGCAGTGGCACGTGACGCTGCTGCTGCTCTTTGTGGAGGCCATCCAGTATGCACTCTTCATATTTTTGGTCTTCTGGTTTGCCCTGAACGATGCGATGCGTCTGAATGATTTGGCCCACATCGATGCCATGTTCTGGGTCATCTTTGCTGGCAGCGTTTTGGCCATCATCTGTCTGTGCTTCTACTCCGCCAAGGTGCACTTTGTGACGACACAGCTGCTGCTGCTGGTGCTTACAATGCTGGCCATGATTATCTATGGGGCGACCGGCTCGAAGGTGACCTTCTGGCTACTCCTGGTGCTCTTTGGCCTGGGCTACTCGAGTCTCCAAATTGTGCTGCTGGAAGTGACGCACCTACGCTTCACCGAATGCATCATCTTTGCATCCTACACACTTAAGCTGGTCAGCACCAGCGTCGTCTACTACTATTTCGTGGCCAATGTGGAGAACTCCTATTTCTATACCAAGGACGAGAGCACCTTAATTGCTCAGGGCTTTGTCTTCATGATAATCACATCTCTGCTGGCGCTGGTCGTCGGCATGAAGGTGCCGCGCACCCATCGCTCCAAGCTGCTGGACATACAGCACGAGGTCTATGGCATTATCTTTATGAAGCATCAGATCGAGCAGCTCAATGTGCGCTGGCTAAACGATGGCACGATCCCAACCATCAGCCAATGATGCAGTTTCTTTCATTTCTATTCTTGTTGTTGTTGTTGTTTATGTTACTATTGTTTAATTACTAATTAGTTTAAACGCTTAATGCACACGATTTGTACGGCCGCTGTGGTATCCCGGCAAAAATGACTTTTGCAACACGAAACATTGGCACAGGGCGTTACCTGATATCCATGTTGCTCTGCAGGACAAATAATCAATATACAAAAAATAAAGCACTCATTGACTCATCAAATACTCACCCAGCTGCACCATAAAATTGTGCAGGGTATCCACATTGCGCACCGTGCTGGCCAATAGCGCTTCGCAGCGATTGCTGCGCATTTCGTAGACAAAGTCAAGGGCAGCAAGCAGCGAGGAGAACTGCGTGTCATCGTAGATGACATCGGCGGCTAGCAGGAGATCGGGTTCAGCGTATTGCGACCAGGGAAACTCTTTGACCTCATGCCAACGCAGCTGGGCACACTTTGGCGTTGCCTCGTCGCTGTCGTTCTCAAAGTTTAAGCAAATATTTTCTTGCATGAGCTTAACACAGGCGCTGCTGCCATCGGTGATGACCACCTGGCCCACGGGCAGCTTCAGTGCCTTGTGCTTGAGCAGAATGCCAAGCAGTCCAGTGCCTGCTCCCAGTTCTAGCACATTTTTGCCCTCCAGTTGACTGGGATGCTCGAGCAAATAGTCGGCCAGTGCCAAGGCCGCCTCCCACGTGCAGAGGCCAGTGGTGCCCTCGCAGACGAAGCTCGTGGACTCGCGCAGTGTGATGTGCTCCTCCGATTGCAGCATATAATGCTTATAGGCATAGATGGAAGGAGCTGGCGCTGCATCCAGTGAGGTTTTGGCCAGCTGGCCACATAGGCTGTTGTAGATGTCGTCGTGCAGCTCATCGTGATCCTTGAGCACATGCATCAGACGCTTCACAAATGCCTCCTGGTAGCTGCGGCGCACCGGAAACTGTTGATTAAGAGGATGTCCACAGGTGGCCGCAATCAGAGCACGTTGCTCATCCAGTTCCAGCGGCAGTTGCAACGTCTACACGAACATAAATCCAATACAATTGCCAATTGACAGGTGCTCGATATCCACTTACCGACCAGGCCATCTTATTGACGGGATAGCAACATAGAAATTGCTGCCGCAGTTTGGCGAACTTGTTGCTTTCCATATTTACGAGTGTGAAATATTCAATTTGCGCAAGTCAACGTGTGGAAACGATCTGGCAGCGCTGCCAATCATTGTGGCTAACTGGCAACTCAACAGCTGTTATTTCAATACACTTCTCCGGCTTAGCATCGATACTTTTTCACGTGCTTGGTAACAGTAGAAGATATTGTGTGTATGAACTATATATTTCAAATAGAATTTAAAAACTTTAATATTGATTTTATAATAAAAAACATATTTATTATATATAATGCACCACTAGATGTGTATTTTGGCAACTGTTTTATTAGATACTTACCATAGGTTAACATAAAATACTTTACTATAGAGCATTTGATTGTCGACTTGACTCATATCATTTGAATTAAGTGGTTTATAAATGTCACATTCAAATTATAAGAGTTTCTTATCTACATTATTTCAGTTGTGACTAATCCTATTTGTTTTAGGTTAGTTGAAATACAACTCATTTCTCTTTGCTCTTGTATTCATTTGAGATCACACAGAATTACATGTAAGGCTATATCAAGATACAAATATACATACATACATACATACATATACATATATGTACATGAAGTTGTGAATGTAACAGTATGACTATCAACAAAAATATACTATGTATTAGATTAGCTTTCAAGGTTAAATAGATATGCTATACTATAAGTCATCTGTGGTATAACTGGAAGCTTTTGTAAATTCTGCATAGAAACTGCATAGTTCGGCCATGTGAAAGTGACTAGAGTGCAACATCTGCGCCCCATAGATGGCGCCACCTGTTCTTTGATAACTGCAGTCAATCGCGCAGAGCTTTACAGGCACACAAACACACATGTATAGACACATTGATACAGTTGTTACGTCGCCAGTTAACGTTTTGTCGCAGCTGTACCGCAGACAAGAAAAACAAAAATTGTTTTTTTTTTTTTTTTTGGCTTTTTCTCTAGAAAAAACCGTTTATTAAGTTTTTGTTTGGGGACTTTTTTTGTTTCTGTTTTTTTTGTTTACGATTTCTATTGTATGCTAAAAAACATTAAATTTTATATTGTATTGTATTTTTGTTTTTTGTATTTCAGTGTTGAATGCAACAAACTATGCAAATGTCTGTACGTTTAAGTGCATTATTGGAGGGGTTATTTGTCTGTTATATATTGTATGAATATCTTGTAAGTTCCATAAACATTTATGTAAAGTTAAGTGTATATATATATAGAATAGATCATATTTGTAATACATTTATATATATATATTTAGATTGTATACATTTTAAGAATGTATTTTATACTATTTTACGATGTTGTCATTTAGCATGGTTTGTTTTTTTTTTTATCATTCTGTGTTTTCTGTTTTATCGTATTTTTTGTTTTCTGTACTTTTTTGCCTAAACGTATAAAATGCATGTAATTCTAAAACTTATTTAATCAACTACCACGCCCAAATGGGCCTCTTTCCACATTTAAGTTGTTTCCTCAAAAAAATTATATTTATATATATATATGTGTGAAAAAAAATAAAGTATTATATAAAATAGATGCAGTATTATTTGTGTACTCATTTCTGATGTGTTCAAAGAAATGTTTGTTGGCCAATTTGCGATGTTGGTCAATTGGCCCGATCGCCCGCTGTCCACGTTGCGCCATGTGGCAGCCGCAACACAGTTGCAACGATCGCTGGCATCGCGCTCGCCACCTTGCCGCACATGCAACGCTTAAGCGCTGCCACAGGAAGCGTTGCTCTCACTCACCCGAGGATCTGATTTGGCGGCCGGAGAACGTACAGCAGCTTCTTTCGGTTCTGTCTGTTTGGTTGTTGTTATTGATGATGTTGGGGACTGCTGTACGCTGCCGTCTTAGAGTTCAACACTGCCTGTGGCAGCACGCTGCATGCGCTGTTGGAGTTAGGGGCGATGTTCGAGATGGCGGCCCGATGCCAGCGATCTGGCTGCAACGGCATCTACCGTAGGTTCGTGTTTTGATGGCGACTGCCGACGCAATGTGGTCAGCGGGCGATCTACAAACTTAAAAAACTAATATACAATTCTAATATAATCATAATAATAATAATAATAATAATAATAAGTATTACAGTTATTAATTATAATATTCATAGATTATGTTTTTATATGCGTGTGGTTATATAATAATGCTCTCTATATGTAGATAGTTTTTATATTTATGCTGTGTAAGATATTAAATGAAATCAAGCTCCAATTGACGAATTTTGTTAAACTATTAATCAAACTATGCACGTATATATAATATGAATGTGATTTGTTGTGTAATCTGTTGTTGTTTGTTATCATTATTTGCTTTCTTGCCGCTTAAGCACGCTCGCCACGGATGCGACGCGCCAACTGAATATCCTTGGGCATAATGGTGACACGCTTGGCGTGAATAGCGCACAAGTTGGTGTCCTCAAACAAGCCCACCAAATAGGCTTCAGAAGCTTCCTGCAATCGCGATAGACACTCATATTATTCATTTTCAATTTAATTAGCATTTGCCATTACTCACCTGCAAGGCACCAATAGCGGCCGACTGGAAACGCAAGTCGGTCTTGAAATCCTGTGCGATTTCACGCACCAAACGCTGGAAAGGCAACTTGCGGATGAGCAACTCGGTCGACTTCTGGTAGCGACGGATCTCACGCAGAGCCACTGTACCGGGACGATAACGATGGGGCTTCTTAACACCACCTGTGGACGGGGCCGATTTACGGGCTGCCTTAGTGGCCAGCTGCTTACGTGGAGCCTTGCCTCCAGTAGATTTACGGGCGGTCTGCTTGGTACGTGCCATAGTTAATTAGTTCTGCAAGATGGATAGGATTCGATTGATGGATTAACCACATATTGAATATGTCACTGTTAGAGCTCTGCGACGCTCAGCGCCGAAGCGCTGGCGCGCGACTGATACGAATGTGGCAAATGTCGCTGCAATGAAGGCCACAACCGCAACAGCAGCACCAGCAGCAGCAGAAGCTACAACATCTACATCAGCAGCGAGGGTTGAAATCGTCGTTAGCTTCTCAGCAGCTGCAGAAATTTTCTTTTTGTTCAGTTTCACGCTGTGCATTTTCCTTAGCCATTCGGCTTGGCTGCCTTCTGGGAACACTTCAAAACTTCCACTTCAATTGCGACGTCGTCGTCGTCGTCGCCATCGTCTGCTGATGCTGTTGCAGCCCACAGCTTTGAGTGCCCCCACTTGAGCCATTGTGTGAGTGCATACATTTTTTTTTTTTTTTTTTTTTTTTTTTTTTTTTTTGTACCATGAATCGCTCTTTTTACACGGCCTCTGCATTTCTTTTTCTTTTGTGCTCTGCCACCACTCGAGCGTCGTGAATTTTGCGTTTTGCTTTTTATGCGCAGAATCAATCAAGTTGAAGTAATGAGTTGTAGTTTTTAGTTTTAGATCTACAAATCGTGCCACACGCATACAAACACAGCCGCACACATACACACACACACTCAGAGCAGTCGCGTGGAAAATATGCACACCAAAACTTTCTAGAGGGGCCACAACAAACGGTAAAAACGACACTCGAGTAAACATAAACAAAAAATAAAAAGCATCGATAGTTTTTTAGGTCGAAAGCTTGCACACAGATCTACCAGAATTTGAAAGTCTATTGATGTTTGCAAATACATACATAAATATATTGATCGATTTGCAACTTGTTCTATACAAAATTCTATCAAAAGTTTATATTTATTTAATATATTATGGAAGTACCCAACAAAATCTATTACTGAAACTAATCGCTTGGAGTATAATATTTCTAATGCTTAGCTCAGTCTAGAATTTTCTATTTATTGCCATATTACAGACTAAGGTTTGATATTTGTTTGTTCAACATTTGATGCGTGATTTTTCTTAGATTTATATAAAATATAATTTACATACATATGCAAAACTTTCAAATGCAATTGTCCCAATTTGCAAATGAATTCAGGTATCTATACCATAAAAATGCTTGATCAACTGCATACACTCACACACACATACACGCAATTGGATCACATACATACATACATACGTACATATGTATGCTGCAGGTGCTTCATTTTGTGCTATGCTTATTTCATAACAATCATAAGAGCAATGTGAACGAAAACAAAAACTTGGCGCACATTTGAATAGCAAACGTGCAAGCGGGCTGGCAATATTGCGCATTAAGCGCAAACAACGCGTTATTAGCAACAGCAATAGACAAAACATAAGAGTGAGCGAAAGGCAGAGCTGTAAACAGGGAGCGAAAGGTGCCCAAACGAAAATTGCGTCGTTCGCATTTAACGCGCGCAAAGCAACGTCATATATTTGTGCGTCTGTGTATGTGAAGCAGCTGCACATCTTAAGAGCAAATGCTTACACATGTATGCGTGTGTACAGACATCAAAATTTCAGTAATTGGCCCGCTATATGTTCACATATGCGAAACAAAACGAAACTTGAAGAAAAACAACTGGCACGCACACACACACACAAATATATATGTATTTAGACACGCACAAGCTCACGTTCAAGTGTTGATGCGCATGTGTCACGAACCGAGTGTTTGCATGTGTACGTGTGTCTGCCAGTATACACACATACAATTGAGTCAAATAAAAATAACAATAATCAAAATACTCGAAGTCAACTATAAAGTACTACAACAAAAATCAGACGAGCAAAACAAAAACATAAACATACACGCACACCCTTCCTCATTTGTACATTAGCAGCCCACGAATGTTCCCGAGTATTAAACAAATATTTCGCAATTATTATAAACTTTTTACTTCCAACTTGTCTGCAATAGCCGCCATTTTGAAAAAGGCAACAACGCAAGTACACCACACTAAGTGTGCCCATGCATTCGTCGTGCAAACGAAGTCACCATCGTTGTTGCGCGGTGTGTATCCACTAAAATAAAAAAGCTAAGCTAGCACGGAAAAGTGGTGCTCCGCCGGCCGTCTATAGGAGCACCCCACATGAAAAAAAAAAACCAAAACAATAGGCTATTGCACACACTAATTACGCCGCTGATAGCATTAAACTTGTCACATTCACCGTTTAGCACAACACAAATTCAGCTAACAAAACAAATTTAATAAAATAAAAGGCACACTCACCGTGACGAAAAGTAAAATTATATTTGTTTCTTTTTTTCTAAGAATTTTCACGGAGAACCCGATCTGCTTACTGCGGAGAACGATTTCACAATGATGCAGTATCGATTTTTGTAAAACAACTTGTATCGATTGTAGTTCGATTTCTAGTTCAGCAATATATCGGCATGAAAAATATCAGTATTAAAACAGACAACAATCGATAAGTGAGCAAATAAATTTAAATAATTATTCTTAAATAAAAGTATATCGATATTTTAGCTTTGGTAAACAATGTGTGGTCATACTGGAATTGGCGCCAAACTTTGAATATGCACTAGCACCTACTTTGTAATAATATACATACATATCTGAATACGTTTATTTACTGCGCAGTTTGCGACTTTTCGCTCAATTCAAACAAATATTTCATCAAAATTTATCGTAGCCCTTGACAACTTTGCCTCCAGCCGGCGCTATGGCCTGGTTTCGTAGGACAGAAGAGGCAAAACGTGAAAAGGGCCCGCAATCATCGGAAAGCCGAATCAGTGAGCCGCGACTGCCAGCGACTGCAGGTAATCTATGCCGAATCTTTCTTTTATATACATATTGTATGCAACAATTGAGAGCTTGCTGTAGAGCGGAAGGCTGAAAAAGAAGACGAAGTCGAGCAAGCAGAGAGCGAACTTACAACACCGACTTCACAGTCCAAGGAAACAGGGCTATTTAATTCAAGATTTCAGGGACTGTTAGCCCCGGTCTTTACTTGTTTCAAGGACGATGAGTGAGTCTATAAACCATCTGCCGACAATCATCTAGATACACGCACATGAATATATATATATATGTATGTGGGTGCAGTCGTAGATCTCTGGACGTGCGTCCCATCAATCGGTATGCGGAATGGCTACGCAGTCAAATGATTTCAGGAGTCCTAATCAATGGCGTCGTTGGCGAGGGTCCAATGATGCGTGTGCGCGAACGTAAGGCGAACTGCGAATATTGGCAGCGTGCCGCCGTCCGGCATAATCTGATGATAATGGTTCAGGTGGGTGGAGCGCCGCTGCCCGATGTCCTCTCGCTGGCCGCCCACGCCGAGCTGGTGCGCGTTAGTGGCGTTGTCACACTGCCTGAACTGTTCTATCGTCCGCACAACGTGGATCAATTGGTTCAATATTGCCTGAGTGTTTCAAGCCGTTGCCCGACAAGACCATTCTTCTACTATCACATGCCCTCGATGACGGGCGTGGAGCGTAAGTTGCAATAACTAATGCAAAAGCCAAAAGATCAGATTAATAACGCTTGCATCTGCCTTGCAGTAGACATGGTTGAGTTCTGCTCGAAGGCCGAAAAGTGTATACCGAATTTTATGGGTCTTTACTATGCCAGCGCCGATCTGGAGATGGGTCAGCGCTGTTTGCGCATTGGACGTGTCGTCATGCTGGCATCCACGGCATTGCTGGCCAGCGGCCTTATGTCCGGCTTCAATTGTAGCAGTCTGGTCGTTGTCAACATTCGCCCCGATCTGGTGCACAGGATTTGCGATGCCTTCGACGATAATGAGCTGCAGCTGGCCAGGGACGTTCAGAGGGAGCTAAATCAACTCATCGAGATACACACGCACGACAGCCAAATGGAGTACTGGGTGGTTTCCATGAAGAATTGGTTTAACAAAGAGTTTGGCTCACGGCAAGTTGGTAACTTTTGCGCTGGCCCAGCACGGATTATACGCTAGGCTCACTTTCACTTCAAGTGTTTAAATAATTCATATTGTGTATCACAACAGTCGCAGCAACCTTTATGAGGAGTAGACCGAACTGATTTGTGTTGATTACTCGCAGAAAGATAGCCAAGGTATAGCTGTAGTATATAGCTGTGTATACAGAGAGTGAAGGCTGAAGCTCATAGAAACTAACTTGAAATTTTGGTATTAAGGGTTTCCGTTATCCAGCTGGCAGATATTTTCCAATATAAAATACAAATAAGCTAATTGAAATCTAAATATTAAAAAAAAATTTAAAAATAATAAATAAAGTAAAATGTTAAATATAGTAATTTATGCCTGATTCAAAGATAGCCGGAATATATATGGGTTTCATCATATTTCTTTATAAAATAGTATAAAAATAATTTTGGGCTCTCTTTAGGCTCTCCATTTATAGTTCAGAATCGTCTTTTGGCTGTAACAAATAAATTGTTAAGGCAATAAATAATAATTGTTGTATGATAATCAAAGGCTGTTGAAATACCTGAAGTATAAGCTTATATATCAGATATGCCTGAATAAAGCTGTTTCCACAACTTTTTCTATAACTACCTATAAAATTATTCTATGTAGAGCGTTGAGCTCTTTACTTTTTTTTAGTTAACAGGAATGATGGATTCCAATTAATGTTAATTGAAGTTCGCTTTATTGCCAAGCAGCTCAGCTTCGCATCTTTGTGCATATATCAATGTGCTCGATGGATATAAAATATAAATAAAACATAGTTTTTGAAAAATTTCAATCAAATACATATACATATTTTTTGGAATGTGATTAATACACTAGCTCCGATCAAATTAATATCTATCCAGGTGCAGGCGCTCGTGCCGCAGCTGCGAGGCATGGGTTCCGAATCGTTTCTGGCAATGGCCGCATTGAAAGCGTCGCTGTCCCTCGTGGACGACACGCACATGCCTGCTGATGGCACTCTTGTGCCGGAAGAGCTGTGGACATTGCTTGCACTTGAACTTCTCCCAGTCTGGATTGTGAATGCGCAGATGCGTGAGCAGCTCGGTGCGTGTTACCTTGGCAGCACCGCAATGTTCGCATATGTGTGGCTTCTCCTTCGCATGCCGTTTCAGGTGTTCACCGAGAGCATTTTTGGTGCTATATCGGCGATTGCATTGCTCACAGATAAGCTCCAGCTCGTCGCTGGCTGCCTTTGTGGCAGCGGCCACAGCCGGATGAACGTTACGCACATGCGAACGCAGTTGTTCGTATCGTGTGAAAGCTTTGTCACAGTTGCGACAGAGGAATGGCTTCGGGTGACCCTCATGCACGCTGCGTATGTGCGCCTCCAGATAAGGCAGTTTGTACACCTGCTTGCCGCACTGCTCGCAGGCGAGCAGCTTCCGTTTGTTGGCAGCAGCAACTGCCGCCGCAGCTGCCGCCTCCTCCGCTTCTGCCTCTGCCTCTTCTGTTGCTGCACAGCTGCTCATAACGGTCTCATCATCATTTGTTGAAGCCTGGCTACGATTGGTCACATCGACGTCTGCATCAGCATCTGCATAAGCATCGGCATCAGCACCTAAGCCAGCATCAGCAGCGGCACATCTTTCGTGCTCGAAATCGTATTCTTGTTGATGTTCCGCCTCAGCTTCCATGGGCTCCGTTTTCACAAGCGGCAACTGCAAAAACGCTAGCTCAGCCCTAAAACTAGCTGACTCAACTGTAAAGATTTGTATATACAAACCGAGTGATCAGCATCAGCATCCGCAGCATTAGCATCAGCGTCCGTATCTGGGATCTGAACTTCTGGCTGCTCAATCAAGGTCAGCTCCAGGTGCCTTAGCATCTCGTTGCTCTGCTCGGCGACAGTGCATAGCTGCTGGAAGTATTCCATGGCATTGTAGCACAGCGCACATATTTGCTGCGGAAAGGTGTCCGGTTGCTGAAAAATGTCAATGGCAAAAAACTGATTCAACATTTCTGCCAAGTGTGGAAGAGCCTTCGAATTGTAGCTCGTTTTGTTCCTTTGTAGATAATGAGTATCTTTGGCTGGTGTTGCATTTGGTGACTGTTGTTGCTGCTGCTGGCGCAAATGTCGCAGACAAATACGACAAAGCTGCGAAAGATTTGCTAAGGCTAACATTTTAACACTAAAACCTCTTTAATCGCTTTGCGCACGAAACGCACAGTCGTTTGGAATTCAGAGTTTGCAGTGTTACCGTTTTTTTTTTACACTTACTTTTCCATCGTTCCATATGTGTACGTATGCAAATTATTAATGTGAATAATATAAAGCAAAATAAAACAAAATTGTTAGAAACAAACACAAAAATAGGTGCATATAAACTTAGCCAAACTGTTGCGAAGTACATTTTTTTTAACCTACAGACATTTAAGTTGCTTATCGATGTATTTATTTATAATCGAATAATCGAAACAATTGAATTATGTCAAAAGAAAATTAAATGCGAATATAGGTGGAGTTCGCTATTGGTCACACTTTCGCCGTGTCTCGCGTTTTCTGTGTCTTAGTATCATAAAGTCAACCAAAATAGCTGATTATCTGTATAGTTAGCATCAAATTATAGTCAAGACTTCCAATTATAATTAAATAAATAATTCATAAAAAATATGGCGCTAAATCCACAGTACGAAGATATTGGTAAAGGCTTCGTTCAGCAATATTATGCCATATTTGACGACCCGGCGAACCGCGCTAATGTGGTAAACTTTTACAGCGTAAGTGGCGTCCCGCATTGGGCTATGGAAACTCTTTGACTATTTAATTTCGATAGGGAACCTAAGCAGCATACACACTCCACATCATTGGTTGCCATATATGTACTATATGTGTAAACGAACAAGGGCAATATTATTGTTCCCAGTCGCAGAGGTGACGCGCATGGCGCCCTTGACAAAAATGCCTAGAGCATAATTCTTGCTCGCACCGATAAAAAAGAGCGCGCAAATGATTATTTCGTGATATTCGCCGCTCTAAAAATGCTGTTCAATAATTAAATTATTACCAGACATGTATATGTGTGCACAGGTTCGGGTATAATGTGGCTTTCTCGAAATTTCCCATATAAAAGTATGACACACACACGCATACATATACATAAACACAGACGTCTTCATATATGCTAAATTTGCACGAATATTCATGTTGTATATATAATTCGTATATGTGTGTGTATATACATATAAATATATATGTATACATTGCTGTATATGTATATGCAGAAACGCACTCATACACGCGCACACACACTCACAAACTAATCGAATTTTTGTAAATGTTTCTCATTTAATTTTGCACAGGCAACGGAGTCCTTTATGACTTTCGAAGGACACCAAATCCAAGGAGCTCCAAAAATACTTGAAAAAGTCCAGGTGAGTAGGGCTAAATTGAACTGCAAAGGCAATCGATGTATTATTATCTTCTGTTTTTTCTTTGGTAATATAGAGCCTCACTTTCCAAAAGATCACACGAGTAATTACAACGGTAGACTCGCAGCCCACATTTGATGGTGGCGTTTTGATAAATGTCCTAGGACGACTACAGGTGAGAATCATATGAGAGCTTTGAGCATTAAAACCATATATATATATATAAAGAAGGTTTGCATATATATATGTAACTATATGTATGTACATATATGACTATATTAATGCAGACCGATGAGGATCAGCCGCATGCGTATATTCAGACCTTTGTACTGAAACCTGTGGGCGTTAGCTTCTTTGTGCAGCACGACATCTTTAGGCTTGCGCTGCACAATGTGTAGCCAATCGCAATCAGCTCGACCGAATGCAACAGCTACGGCAAACAACAACAGCAACAACAACAATCAAAATCACACTCTGAGAGCGATCCTGGCCAGGCAAAGTAAACAGCATTCTGTTGCATCTAATCGTAACAAAAAGTTAATTGCCACATTGACCTACTAAATGAGTTAAATATTTTTGGTATAACTGTTCTATTGAAACATGCTAACAAACAACACACACTACTCGCATACAAAACAACAATTTATGTACATAAATACAAACATAAACATATATGCACTCATACATAGACAGACCTAACTATAGCTGTATCCATCCTGTCGCCGGATGCGTCAATAAGCGATCATCATGTTCTACTCTACAGGCAGATTATTTTCATTGATATTGCTGAAAGTATTATTAAGAAATGTTGGCATTGCATGGTTTTAACGGTACCTGCCACGCGGCGATGCTTCTTCAATGCACTTTTTGCCTCGGACCAGTTAATGTGGATGGAGTGCCCTTGCAGTCAAATTATCGAGTGCGTGGCTTCCGGATACAAATTGATGTGATTAATAGGATCGAAGCGGAAATTGATATGATCGATAGAATAGAAGCGGATCAATTTTCTGTATATATTTTACACTGTATTCTATATTGTTAAATAGAAGCTTCTATTTGTTGTATAAAAATGGCCGAACAATGTAAATAAATAGCAAGCAATATAAACATTGATATTAATATGTATATACCTAAATGTAGAATATAGAATCACAAGAATTTTATTGTATCAGCATATTTATGTAGTGAACTCAGTGAATAGTCAAATAACAATGTCTATTTAAGATCAATTTCTTGTTTATATATGAGTTATCAATATGCAAGTCCATAGTGTACGTGAGATACAGTTTATTTACCTGCAAGAGTATTTGAGCTTCGGTGCACCGAAGCTATCCATTCATTCATGCGGCGTATATTTGGTCTATTTAACTGTGCCCAACTTTGTTTTGCTCCTTCAAAACTCTTCTAATTTCTATTTCTAATTTCCTTGATTTCTAATTTGTTTAATCTTTGAGCACGTATTGATCCACACATGATACGCAAACTATTTAATATTGCTATTAAGTATTGCTGACATTTTATGTAATGTGAATGCGTTTTTAATCGAATTACAGTGCGACGACGATCCTCCACACGCTTTCTCTCAGGTGTTTGTGTTGAAAGCCAATGCCGGCACCTATTTCGTTGCTCATGACATTTTCCGCCTTAACATACACAATTCTGCCTAAGACAACGCAACACAGCATCAACATCAAAATCAACAACAACAACGCCAGAACAACTCACAGCAGCAACAACAACAGCAGCAGCAGCAGCAGCCGACATCAACAACAACAAGAACATCCAAAGATGCCCCAAGAAAATGATGATAATGACTTAAGACGACGTGCATATTTTTCTCACGTCAATGAATCATGGAAAACCAACAAAAACAAAAGCAAAGCAAACACAATAAAAATTTAAATCTAACTACTTTAACATTGTATAAACGCAACCAAGCTACTTTTCATGAATTTCCATGTCAGCAGCTAATTGATGTACCGCTACATGTGAGGGTGTGTCTCTCCCTCTCTCTCTCACTCACTCTCACTGAGTTTGTTTGTATGTGTATGTGTGTGTATGTGTGTGTGTGTGTGTCTGTGTGTATATGTGTATTGTGTATGTTTAGCCTAATTGTAATCACCTTTAATGCACAATGCGGGCTTATATATATTATACACATGTATATTTTTTTATTGACATGAATTTGCACTCAAAAATGTAAAAACTATTTAAAAGCAAAGTGAAAAGAATAAAAAACAAAGTATGTATTAGCAATAGAGCAATGTCCCTTTTCCTGTTTTTCGTTTTTGCCCTAATTTTACATTTGTCACACATTCTTTATGATTTGATAACTAGCATGTATGTATGTATGTATGTATGTATGTGTGTATGTATGCATGCATGCAGAAAGTATCTGTCTCTTAAGTATAATACGATTGTAAATGCAGCGTCAAGTGTGGGTGGATGGGCATCGATCCTGATATATTATTTATCCCGAAATGTAAAGATCGCATCGAAGCCAAACAGCACACCATTCACAATGGACAGTGATGCCTTGATCAGCGCCAGATCCCGGGTGCGTGTGCGGAACGAGAACTCCCAGGCCTCGATTATGAAGATCCCGCTGGCCACAAACAGGGCGCAGCCCAGAACGCTGAAGAAGATGTCGATGCGTTTGTGAATGGGTGCACGCATCAGAACGCCTGGACGACATAAAAGCATTGATAATGATTGCGAATAGAGACATGCGTGCATGCTAATTGAGTGTGGTTTACCTGCGAACACACCTATGACGACGATAATATAGCCAGTGAATGTGCCTGTCGCCATGAATGAGGTCATAATGTCGCGATCGTTAAAGCTATAGAAGTGCAGCACTAGGCAGGCAACGGAAAAGGCCTAAAAGAGAGGAACAAAAGTTGAAGCAAAGCGAAATGTTTAGTCCGGAACAGCCAATATATGTATGTATGTATATAAGATCAGTTGCGAGATCATTTAGAAATGTGAAAATCGTAAGCACCTAACTGTTTACTGAAATGTGAGTATATGTAATTTCATGCTTATATTTTGTATATATAACAGAAGGGTACGATACGCCTATGTAATATAAGTACAAGTATACACAAATAATAAAGCCAGTAGCATAGGCTGCATATGAAACTGTGCGATCAATTTCAAGATCAGCTAGAAATGAAATAGAAAACTCCCAATTGTTTACTGAAATCGAAGTACATATGTATATGTAATTGAAGTGAATTGTGTATAATTCGATTGTATAAGTGTGAGTATATTTAATATAGCATACGTACTTGTATGTACTATAAACATATCGCACAGTATTTGAAGAGCTTGCACAAGACAAATTGGGGAGTATTGAAAGGGGGAGCTTGAAAATATGAAATCAGAGCATATATAATATATATACTTGTGATATATGCATATACATATATACATATATACTTGTGAAGTATATTATAAGGAAACAGTGTTTCTGCTGACCCTGACAATCCATTGAAAGTGGATCTTGTTAATTATATATATGTAAATTTGAATCAGTAGCAGAGTTAATGTAGTACTACATATATAATATCTCTGACTGTTGAACAACTAACTAGAAAATTGGAATGTCATACATAAATACTCATTTAACAGATCGAGCAAGTCAAGTTTTTTCTACAATAGCAATAATACTGTTATCTATGTATGTAGTTGTATAAGCCTAAGTCGTACGGTTCTATTTACAAGAGCTTATATCTTAAAATCTTTGAGTTCTTTCGAAATTCCAATAATGTTTTGAGTAACTATTCGGCACAGCAGTTAGGGTATCTGCTAGTCAGGCACTCCTATGAAACCATTTATATTATAGTGAAATTTTAGTTTTCTTAGCTATTTAATTTGTATAGTTCGAGTGATCACTTGCACTTTAAACAGAATACAAATTTGCTTTACCAATTCTAAAAATTTAACCACATTCAGGCGACCTTTTCGTTCACCGTGAGACATTTTATGCACAACAAACACAAGAAAAAAAAATAATAATAAATAAAATAATTGAATTGTTCCTTTCTGATATCCTTTGAGCAGGGCCTGCGCCTAGGGCGTTCGGAATTCGAGTTGAATGCGACGCGCGTGCACGACCAATGTGGAACGATCACTGAGCTGCAATTGCAGCCCCATCCGTATGTTATGTAAATTCAGCACATTATGTTTTATGTTTAGCAGCAGCAAACAATGGGCGCATAGTTAAATGAGCGCGAAATTAATTAATTACACTCAAGAATCGCTGGAGGAAGAGGCAGTTCACTCTGAAGAGCGGCTCGCCTGCGGTTTTCTTTAGCAAAATGTTGACAGACCCACAACCGGGCCCCAGCCAGCCCAATGACGAAAAGCGGAGACGCTGCTGCTGACTCTGATGACGATGATGATGATGATGATGAGAGATTACAGCGCACTTTAGTTTAAGTAAGACAACAACAACAACAACAACAACTACTGGAAATATTTGAAGCAAACTTGCAGCTGATTGAGTTAAGCTGCAACTGAGCTTTGCGCACATAAGTTGGCATTTTTAATTTGTTCACAAAATTCTGATGAAGGTCTCTTGAATGAGAGCACCCTAGCCATGGACCAAGCCAGTCCTCTGGCTAGATCTTGGCTATGCTCTAGATTCGCTGGGATTGCAAATTTGAGATAATTTTGAACAGAGCTTGTCAGCTCCAATTCGAGTCTTCAATTTTTTTTTAAAATTATGCATTGAGCTTTGAACGAAATAAAACTAAAATGTTAACGAGCCACAGGTCATGTGCCATTAAAACTGGCTTATCTTCAGAGTATTTAAAAATCTTGAAGAGAAAACTCAAAGTAGAGACCCAATTGAAAGTCTTATACATATAGGCGTTTGCTTTAGAGTTACATTCGTATCATAAAAACATAAGGTAAGTAAAATAAGTAAAATCGTTCTCAAAGTCTAAAACAGTCTTATAAAATGAACTAATTGAATCTTATACTTATAAGAGTTAGCATAGGCGCGTTAGCTGTGCATGTAAGTGTCGTAACTTAAGAGATTAATTCCAAGAACTGACTGAATGTCTTATACTCATTATAAGAGTGTCCAAAAGAGTTAATAAGCTATGCAAAAGGTCTACAAGGAAATAATTTCAGCTGAAGAGTTGATTGATAGTCTTATAAGAAATAGAAGAGCTCGTATAATGATATATTAAAGAGAATACGAGTTTGTAAAAAAGTATTTATGAGCTAAGCTGAGTAGTGCCATAAAATATTTAAGTAAAAAACTCATCTATAGACCTGACTCACAGTCTTATACGCGTATGCCTATAAGCTGTATAAAATTACAATAAACCCTTTAAGGGTACAACGTCAATTGCAGGTCTTATATGCATTATAAGACTTTATCTGAGCGCGTCATGTCAGTGTCACGTAAAAGGAAACTAGACTTTTGCATTGCATAGCTTAATAATTTATTTATTTTGAAGTTAAATCAGCATCGAGTCTATTTGCAATTTTAAACGATCTCTCACGTAATGCCTTTCAACTAAATGTGCATGTAAGTAATTTTAGAGCTGTCAGTATTTCTGTACTAATACTAGGCCCCCCGCCAAATCGTCGCATCTGGGCTAATTTGAAAATTATTCGCTTTTTGTTTTCAATTCACGACAATTACAGTAATTTTTTTTATTTGAGCTTTTGTCAATTCATTTAATCGCTCTGATGTGCAGATGTGTGACGCCAGCAACATTAGAGGTACACTCTAAACTAGGGTTTACCTAACTTTTTTTTATGAAGAGTAATAATCCAGTTTGCGTTGATTTTGTTTTCATAACACTATAAACTTGATAATTGTTGCTGAAATTAATATTTATAGATTTTGAATTATGAAATCTAACAATCTTCTAGTTCGACAAGGGCTAAATGAAAAATAAAAAACATATATTACTGACTCTGTCACACATGATCTTTGGGGGGCATTAACAAGCTAGCTAAACCGGTTGAGTAAATATTTAGTTAAGATTACGTCGATATGCTGTCGGTAGAATCGAATTGACATCCCACGAGATATGTAAGTGCATAGTGCATCCATTCATACATACATATATAGCATATAGTTAGGGTTAGGCATTAGAGTGCGAGTCAATCGTCAAGTGAATGTCAAGCCGAAACAATGCTGCATTACGAGCTAATCTCACTGGAAAATGAGGTGTTCCGCTGCTATATCGGCTGGACGGCGTTGCTGGTGCTTAAAATGTTTGCGATGAGCCTATTGACCGGTCTTATGCGATTTATAACTTTGGTAAGTTTATGTACATGCATATGTGTATGTGTGTGTGTGTGCGCGCTCTTTTGTTTTGATAGTGTCAGTCTGACTCAGCGCTTTCTACATGAGCATACAAGTGATAGAGAGTGCGAGAGAGCACAAGCGAGAAGGATAGAGAGAGAGAGAGAGAGAGAGAGAGAGAGAGAGAGAAATGCGCGCAAGAGAGCGGAGCATACGCCGGTATATACATATGTACATACATACACACATGCATATAATAAGAATATAGACAGCGCTCACGCCAGTTGATAGTTTGCAACGTACGAAAGCGGTTCACTCACTGCTAGTTGACAAAACGTGTAAATAAATCGAATTAGAAAGATGAGTCTGGAACTGCTTACCCTAAACAACCCGGTGTTCAAGAGCTTCACGTTCTGGGCCGGTGTGTTGGTGGTCAAAATGTTGGCCATGTCTTTGCTTACGGCCATCCAACGTTTCAAGACCAAGGTGAGCTAGAGTGATGCCGTTGCTACTAGGTCAAAGTCCGGTCAGCAGGTGAAAGTGCATAGATTATGAGAGAATTTATCAATTTTTGTTGTTGCTATTTCGTTTGGCTCTTTAGACATTCGCGAATCCAGAGGATTTGATGTCACCGAAGTTGAAGGTTAAATTCGATGACCCCAATGTGGAGCGTGTGCGCCGTGCGCATCGCAACGATCTGGAGAACATTCTGCCCTTCTTCGCAATCGGCCTGCTCTACACACTAACGAATCCCAGCGCCTTTCTGGCCATCAATCTATTCCGCGCTGTTGGCATCTCACGCATTGTCCATACCCTGGTCTATGCCGTAGTCGTGGTGCCTCAGCCAGCACGTGCGCTTTCCTTCTTTGTGGCACTGATTTCTACCGCTTACATGGCCTTCCAAGTTATCGCGGCTGCTGCGTTTTAATTGTTGACAATAATTGTCGTCTTAGCTTAAACAGAGCCTTTTTATATATGAACGAAATAGCGCCAAGTGTAAATTGTTTATATTTAACGGCCAATATATTAAAATTTTATACACATTGTACAGTCTTCTTGTAGTTCATTGTAATTGCCTCTACAGCTTGTTGCATACAAAGCGGCTACTATTATTACAGAAATTAAAATTGAATGTCAATATTGGGAACGGAAAATATCGCACCATCATATCTTATCGATAAATCACAAGTACCTAATAAAAACCACTGTTTAAAAACTAGTTGGAAAGTGGGTCCAAAGGTTGAAAGACGGAGGATCTAAGCGACTTGTATTTTTAGCATCCCATGAAAGTTAAACGATATCATTATTGCATTTTTCATCAATAATAGTAATTAATATTCATTTAAAAAAAAAAAAAATTAAATATGCAAATTTATCGCTCTTATGGCTATTTTTCCACACATCGATATCTTATCGCAATAGCTTAACACCTATCGATACAAACTTTAATAATTATATATCGATGTATTCAACTGCACTATCTCGATAGTCGCCGCCAGTCAAATTAGAGGTATATCGCTATCGCTGTGGTTCTGACCACTTAATATATTTTTTTTTTGCGAGCATACAGATTAGTTTTAGTGATATTGTATTTAATATAATTAGATGTCGAACTGTCAGTTCTATATACACATATTGTTATAATCCAAATAAATTACGTGGGCATATGATACGCTATTAAAAGGTATGTATATGTATTTGTGTACCTGTACATATGTTTTTTCATAGTATGCCAGGCCCAACCAGTTTCGCCTTGAGGAAAATCAAAATAAACACATATGAAGCTCTAGCAAGTTATTAAAAGTTTTCACAGTTAAATCAAAAACACATGTTACGCGTTAAATGAGATTTCATGTGAGTGCCAAATATTGCAAAAACTATTTGTGTGGCAGTTTGACCAAAACAATCAAACAATAACAGTGTCGTAGAAAATACATGAATCTGCGCCTGTGTGTGGGTGTGTATTAATGTGTATGTGCGTGTTCTTTTTTTTTGCATATGTATTTGAATATGTGTGTGTGCCTGCTCATCTGATAGGGCATTGCTACATTCGTATGCACCATACATACTCGCACACACACACACATACAGACGTGCAACGCTTCGTGTATTTACCTATGGCAAATACACATGTAAAAAGTCACGTATGTACATATATTAGTACGTCAGATGCAAAGTACGCACATAGCTGCTGAAAGCTTGCCTGGCGGCTCTGCCTTGTATATTTACATATGTATATATGCATACGTACATATGTGCGTGCATACATATGTATGTTTGTTTTTGTTTGTACAATTTGAAAAGCATTAGAGAATAGCAGCAGAAACAGCAACAGTAGCAACAGCAGCACTGCCTAAGGTTCTATCAGGTACGCAGCTGTGATATCCGGATTCGATTGAAACTTCTAGTTCCCGGTGTAGTCGTTATCAGAGCATCACGTGATTCATCATAATCATGTTCATTATCTCTTCCTCGCTCTCTTCCTCTCCCTGTCTGTGTGATCTCGATCTAGCTCGTTTTAATAATCATAATATTAATTGTATGCAATCTTTGGACCCTTCGCTCTGTACTTTAGCATTTTTAGCGCGCACTTGAAAGTTCTCAGTGAAAGGCGAATTTTAATAACAATTTCGAATCAAAATATTGATATAAATCTAGGGTTAACTGCTAGTCATATCGAAATTAGTTTGTCAAATTGCAAAATATTAATAGTTTTACATGCGTTCGATACGTTTGCTTGTTGTGCAGTCAAATTGCACCTGTTTACTGTGACAGCACAGAGACAAATGCATCTGTGATGTACATAGGCACACCTATACTTGTTTACATCCATATATGTATGTATGTGTGTATGTATGTACACACATGTTTACATATGAATTAAACTTAAGTACCGCACAATTACCTTTGATTACGTTTGCTGCGATAAACATGCGTAGCGAATGACATGCGATATACAGTGCCGCTCAACTGAATAGGTCTCAAATATTTACCAAGTACCCTTGTAGCATATCTTTTCGCATAATTTCTGCTATTACAGAAAGATTTTATTACATTTTTATTGAGCCCAATCTTGTTAGATAGTGTTTTAGTTCAAATTCAATTAAACTATATTTTATTTAGGTATTTAAATCTCATTCAACGTATTTTGGGATCCACTTTGAAAAATAATAATTGCTTTAAATGTTACAATACAAATTGGCTCTTTACATCATCATACAAATTAAACTAAGATTTCTAAAACTTTCAGATAATCTAAATGAAAAATTAATAAAAAAATTAATATATATTCAGATAATTTAATTGAAAAATTAAAATAAATATAAATGATCATAAGTTATGCATTTTTTGATCATAGAAAATATATTTAATTGAAAATAGGAACCAATTTTCTTAAATTTGAAACCTATTCAGTTGAAGGGCATTGTACGTATGTGTGTGTATGTACATATGTATGCACATACATATGTGTTTTGTATGTCTGTGCTTAATCTAATGTTCAGTTAGCTATTGAAACTTGACCAGACAAATGTTTTGCAATCGGACTTCAAGCTAGCTAGCATATGTTTCTATTTAAGCCAGAGACCCTGGTAAACAGTGCTTAAGTTTAGGTCACTTTTCATTTGATATTACTTCATACATACGTATATACTTGAAAAATGTATAGAATCTAGGAATTTTAGTGAGCCGTGTCACATCTATAGTATCACATAAAAATTGAAGTTAAATTTTGGCATAAATTCTAAACAGTATTATTTTGAATTAATAGGAATTACGAGTAGAGCATCTGAACGGATTCCATTAAGCCTCTGGGCGACGCCGAGCATTTGGCGCTTATATTGAGGAACGTGCAGACTATTGATTGGGCAGTTGTGTGTATTTGTATGTTTTCAACTCGCACAGACATAAACACACACACACACGTATATGGCATTTCCAATTAGCTGCAGTTGCGGGTTCACACCAGGTTGACGATATCTATAATTGCTACGCTGTGTTCGGTTCTGTTCTGTTTTATTCCTGAAATGGCCTGCTTTTAAATGCATTTACTAAATTGTATTTTCTTGGTTTTTTGTTTTGTGTATTTATCTTTTATTTAGATCACACTTTCAAGGGACGTTTAAGCAAGTCATCAAGCAGTTACCTTGCGGTATATTGGTTAAGCAAATCTGAAATAATATGGAAGCGGCAACAGCCACTTTGGTTAGCGAGCCACAGTTGGCCACTGCCCCAGAATTGCCCAGCACATCATCAAATGCCGGCAGCAATGAGAATGGCAGCGACAACAATGCCATGGAGCGTGTGGACACTGACAACATTGGCTGGGCCAAGAGTCCCACTGAGTCCACATCGGAGCTGCGCCATAGGTCAACATCATATTCATTCACGGGCAGCGCCCTGGCCAGCGGCAATATTGCAGATCTGAATGGGACTGCTGCAAATGAGGTGAATCCGTCGTCATCGTCGTCATCATCAACAAAAACAACAGCAGGAGCATCTGCATCTGCATCTGCATCAGCAACAACAACGGGCAGCAACAGCAACGACAACGAGAAGGAACAAAGCGAGGAATCACTATACGAGTGCAATATTTGCTTGGACACGGCAAAGGATGCGGTGGTCAGCATGTGCGGCCATCTCTTCTGCTGGCCCTGCTTGCATCAATGGCTGCAAACACGCCCAAATCGCAAGCTCTGCCCCGTTTGCAAGGCAGCCGTTGATAAGGATAAAGTCATACCGCTTTATGGCCGCAACAGCACACGCCAAGAAGATCCACGGTAAGTGCAACGCAACGACTCACATTCGACAATCTTTGTAACATTGATTTAATTTATATTCTGCAGCAATAAGGTGCCGCCTCGTCCTGCCGGACAGCGCTCAGAGCCCGAGCCAGCACCTGGCTTTCCGGGGTTTGGTTTTGGTGATAGCTTCCATGTATCATTCGGTATTGGTGCTTTTCCATTTGGTTTCTTTACATCATCGCTTAACTTCGGCGAGCCGCGTCCAGCAGGTGAGTATTAATAGACATGGAAACTATATTGTCTTCAATAAATAATATTATTAACTGGCGCTCTTTTCGTTTTCAGCTGCTAATCGCGGTACCACACAGTACGACGATGAGCAAACGCTGTCCAGACTGTTTTTGTATCTCGCCTTTCTATGCATCGGCTGGCTTCTGTTTGCCTAGCAATCTCTGGGCCACAGAACTTTTCAATTAACAGAACAGGCTCCGCTACAGCAATAAGGAAATCACCAACTATAGCAAACAACATCAAGAACACTAAGATTTGCAAAAAAGAAAAAATAAAATAGCATAAACACAAACAAGAAAGAACAGAAAACGAAACAATGGCCCCGAACAGAGAAATCCTCGAAAATTCACTGTGCGAACAGTCTTCATGCGCTTGAATCTTGCAATTAGTGTCCTTGTAATTTCACGGCATACTGTCTTCAATTTTTATAACCAACTTTTAACCGTTTTCCGTTATTCAACACAGTTTCTTAATTGTTTTTCTCTTTTGATATTTTCAAATTGTACATTTTACAAGTTATAGTTAAAAAAAAAAAAAAAAAAACATCGTTGATAGGATTGCTAAAAACAATTCCAGTTCAACCGCAATGCATGGAAACAAATTCTTTAGTAATGAACTTTGGACACAAGCGATAAGGAAAATAACATATATATTTAACGAATATGAATTGTATAGATTAAAATTTCAATGTTTACAAAAGAAAACATATTTTGAAACAAACAATCCAAGCAGTAAACAAAAAACAAAAAAAAAAGACAAAATGACAAGACAATTTGATTTATATAAATTTTTTGTGTAATCGTGATGTCCAAGCGAATTATTTTTACGCAGTTTCTAGCTTTTGCGTTCAATATGTATGTGTATATTATATGTAACAATAAAAACTATAGTTAATGGCAATGCAATGTTTCAAGTTGTATGTGTTCATCATCATTGCTTGATGGGGGTCATTGGCGCTCGATGGGGTATCTTCAAATTCTAGATGTATAGCAGTTCAAAGAACTGCTGAATGTTGCAGACCCGATGTAACTCCCGAAATATGTGATAAGATTATGCTGACTATGCTATCTCACCTATTTGGTGATGATACAATATATGGAATATTCCAGGCGCATCCTGCTTATCATATTTGAGAAGCGATGCTAGCTAAATTGAAAATATATAATATAAAATAATGTAAGGGTTTGCAGAATATATCGCCTGTTTGCTGTTGATATATCTTCCAGGCGCATCTTGATATATTAAAAACCATCGAAATAAAAACGACTCGAAGTTTTTGAGATTTTTTAATATATTAAAATTTTTATTAATGCATTTCAGTGTAAAAATTAAAATGACACATTTTTTCCTTACGTAAATTTCACATGTTTCTTTACTCCCTTATTTTGCGCTCGTTCGATTCTAGTACTTTGTTTGAACGACAAATATAAAACAAAATACATGTACATATATATATATATATAGATCGATTTATACATACATACATACATATATATATATATATATATAGCTTAAATCGTGAATTGCAATTATTTATATAAATATAATTGCAATTTTATTGTTTTGCATATTCACTGTTCATCCTTGCTTTGTTATTGTTTTCAGTTATCTTCTGCTTTAGAACTATTTATAAATTTATTAATAATTGATTTAAGCACTATTATTTTTTGTTTTCGTTTTCCTCTTCTCTTTTAATATATATATATATATATACTTTTGTATATATTATGATGATGATGATGATGGTTTCTGATGATCTCATTCTTGCTTATTAAATTACAGTGTATTTTCACAAAAAAAAAAAAAAAGAATTAAATAATCATAAACATAAAATAAACATAATTAAATTTTCTATCTGCGCAAAAAAAAAAAATAGAACCCAAACATAACTTAAACTGTAGCATGGAGCATGTTGAATCGAGGAAGTTACAGGGATTAGATTGCTGTATAGTCGGGACATTACACGTTTCCTGCGTTTGCACATAAGTGTATATACACATATATAAATATATATATTGAGTAATTTCTATATATATATATATAATCGCTTGCTTACAACAAATTGTTATTGCATATATGTATATTCAAGATAAACTTAAGCCGAAAATCAAAAGACAAAAAAAAAAACGTAGTAAACTTTTTGGACAAATCAAATGTGAATATGAAATCTAATTGGGTTTATTCTTGCACAAATCAGATTTATACAGAATATATGCCAAAAATCAGTTGAGAAATTTCAAAAGAGTGTAAATGGCTCGGCTTTAGCCAAAGGTTTGTTTCGCTTGGGACAGTCTAAAACTAAGTAGCTCTCCGATTGCTTTGGGTACAGAGGGGCAGGGGTTATTGAGTGGCGGAGCAGACGGGCAATATATATATAAAGATATATATATGTATATACATATATGTATATAGTAAACTAAGTTTTTAAGGTGGTTTCTAACTTGATACTGAACGGATTTTTGTTGTTGTTTGTTTTTGTGTTTTTCTACTTCAGATTCTTTGCAAGTGTTTTAAGTGAGATTGAACGCAAATATCGAGCTTTGTACAGAAAAAATCAAAAGTGTTACACACACACAGCTATACACATATATATATATGTATATAGCACTCTATATAACTGTATTCTCTAGTTTTTCTTAATGGGCAAGAAATTTGTGAAACAAGCTGTTTGGTTGTTAAAAACTCAAAATGAAAGAAATAATAATTAAATTACATTTTCGCTGCCTGGTTTAAATTTTAATACTTTGCTTCTGTGTTAGGCACTATTTTTTATTTCTTTTCATTTGTTTTTTTTTTTGTTTTTGTTTTTTTTACGTTTTTTCATGTTTCATGTGTGTCTCTGTTTGTTTTTTCCTTTCATTCTCTTTATATATAGTTTTTCTTTTCATATAAATTGGTTTTTGTAATTTATTGTAATTGTAACTGTTTCACGATTAAAAATTTTGTAAAATAGTTTTCGATTTGCATTAAATTTATTATTATTGTTGCTCTTTTGTTTACCCCTTTTCAAGTGTTTCTGTAAGTCTGTGTGTGTGTTTGTGTGTGTGTGCTTATTTATACTAAATTTACGTTTCTCTTTTCAGTTGTTTTTGTAATTTTAGCAAAAGTTCTTTAATATCTCTTACTATTGTATTTTTGATTTCATTATTGTTTATGCCATTGTTTGTCGTCAAATTTACAAATTTCTTTTATAGCTCTCTTTCTTTCACTTTCTCTTTCTCTTTCTATTTCTCTCTGTGCATTCGTGTTTGATTTGATGCATTGAGTTTTATTACTAACAAAAAAAAAAATGCGTATTTGTTTTAATCGTACAACAACGAAATACTTTACATTTATATATATATATTTAGATTTATATATATATGTATGTATTATACTTTCTATATCTTTATATAGAGTTAGAGTTTAGCCTTAGTCTAACTACATATACATATACGAAAACGATACTATTTTACATTTACAATACAATTTCTTTTAATTTAAATTAGTATTAGCATTCCTTTTTTTTTTTGTAATTTATTCCTTTTTTTTTTTTCATTTTACTTGTTTTGTTTCTCTTGTATTTCTTTGTAATTATCGGTGTCATTCACTCAATGCACACAGCAAGCGGCGATCCAGCCTCTATAGATTCGTGGCCTGGGCTTTATATATGGCATACATAGTTCTTCAATATTCCACTTGATCCAAACTTTTTCCAGCTGTGCGAATCGCCGCTTGCATCGAGTGCATTCCGAAGCCAAGTTTCTTGCTCACATTTAGATTTGTTCTTGTTTTTTTTTTTTTGTAAATTAATTTTTGTTTTCAAATAGATTTTTTTTTCAACTTATTTTTTTGTTTTGTTTTTTGCATATTTTTAAATCAATAGTTAATCATTTTAATAACGGTGGATCGTTCGATTCATGCTTAAATGAATTGTTTTACACACATATACATACATATATATATGCATATGTATGTATATATATATATACGTTTACACTATAGTTACATAAGTATATAGAGAAATAACATTGTGGCTTTTAAAACACACACACACAAAAGCAACAGTTGTTGTTGTTGTTGAAACAAAAAACGTATGTATTTTTTTTTTTATTTTAGTTTTTTTTTGTCGTTTTCAGTGTGTGTTTTTCTCTTACTGCTCGCTGCTTCTTAAAGGCAATGCGTCTTACCCACTCTGCACTCTCTCTCTTTCTCTCTCTCTATCGCCCTCTCGCTCTCGCTCTCAGCTCAGCTTATCTAATCCTAGCTGCAACTGCACATTCAAAGTTGATGCGATTTACATGTAATTAAAAATACCTAAATTTAGTTTACTATACATTATGCTCTCCATAACTCTAATAGCTATAAACACACACAAAAAAAAATGTATATATATGCATATATATATATATATATATATATAAATATTTTTACATACATATATATATATATATACATATATGTCTAAGTCTAGAGAATAAAATGTAGAATACATGATATACAAACATCTGCAACTGTCAAATGTTTGTGTTGTAATTTTCTTGTTGTTGTTTTACAAAATTTAAAAAAAAAATCTTTTCTTTTCATTTTGCTTTTTTTTTCTTTCTTTTTTTTTTTATAAATAAATCAGCGCACAACAACTGCTTCTATTAGCATTTTTTCATTTTCTTTGTTGAAAAAAAAAAAAAAAATTATAATTAAAAACAATAAAAAACAAAAAGTAAGAAGAAGATAAACATACAAATTACACACAAAAAATATGTTTTAAGTAACTTTGAGATCATTTAAATGTATTTCTTTTAATGTATGTAAAGATGTATATAAAAAAATTACTTCGCTGACAGCAGACAACAGACAGACAGACACAGACACACGCACACACAGACACACGCACACACAGACAGACAGACGCGGACAGGATTCTTCAATTGATTTGCTGCTGAGCTCGACAATGCATTGAAATACATACGAGTAAACTAATACAGTACGAGATTTCTGGTGTGTGTGTGTGTGTCAGTGTGTGTGTGTGTTGCGTGTGCATAATAAAACGCCATAACTGTATTTATCTATAGAGCTAAATAACTAACTGGCTAAACTAACAGCATGCCACGCCTACTAACTACTACTGCTCGCAATCGGCATCGGCAACATTGTCATTCGCATTGGCCACATTCACCTGACGCAGCAGGCGCAGCTCGTGCGACGCCTCAACCACATGCGGCTCATCCTCGCCAGCTTTGCTGACGCCTATGCTGCTCAGATTGAGCGCCGCACTCTCAGCAGCTGCATTCAGTTGGGTATACTCCTGAGCGGACAGTTTCAGGAACTGTTCGTATGTGGTTAGATGTTGCTGTTGTTGCTGTTGCTGCTGCTGTTGCTCCACATCAAACTGTTGCTGCTTGCTGCTGTTGTTGCTGGCGATGCAGGCATTGTAGGGCGGCGGCGGTGGACGGTCTTGGTAATTCGCAAGTTGCTGTTGTTGTTGTTGTTGTTGCTGTTGCTGTTGCGTTGTGTGCTGCTGCAGCAACATGTGCGTGTTTTGACGCAACTGCTGCTGCAATTGCTGATGTTGTTGCTGCTGTTGTTGCTGTTGCTGTTGCACCTGATAGCTATTCTCGGGCAGCACCTGCGCATAGAGCACCTCATCCACCTGCAGCGCTGCAATGCCACCCAGTTGCTGTTGTCGCTGCTGATGCTGCGGCGATGTTGGCGATTGCTTGATGACGGTTGAAATGGTTTCCTGTACGCCTTGCAGAGCTTCCTCTGTGCCGGTGGCAGCAATATTGCTGTTGCTGTTCGAGTTGTTGTTATTGTTGTTGTTGTTGTTATTATTTTTATTACTATTATTATTGCTGTTGTTATTGCTCTTGTTGGCATTATTATTATTGCTGTTGCTGCTGGTTGTGTTGCTATTGTTGCTGTTGCTGTTGCTGCTGTTGTTGTTGTTGTTGTTACTTGTGCTGTTGTGGTTTCTACTCGTATTATTGTTGTTGCTGTTGCTGTTGTTGTTGTTGCTGCTGTTGTTGCTGTTGCTGTATTCGCTGATTTGTGCATTGGTGGGTAACGCGGACAGATTGGGCGCTGCTTCATGCAGCTCATGCTATTCCTTTATAAGGCGATAGATGTGGTGCGTGGTGCCGCTATTCTGCGCCGCCACCTCAAACACATACGCTATGCATAGCAGTGTCTCTTTCGTTTCCTGCGCTCGCATCACCTAGAACAGACAGATTAAAAGTGTCAATAAAAGATGTGGGGTGAGGGAGACATCTCATCTCATCTCATCTCAACTCAACTCACCTGCAATATTGTGAAATTCTCGAGCACACTGTTCATCATGTAGCGTTCAGGTAGGTTCTTCAGCTTCTGGATGAAATTGATCATGTATTCGCACATCGGCGAGCGCTGAATCCGGTAAACGTAGCGATTGTGCTCCAGGCGCGAATACTCGTGCTCCACCTTCTCCACCACCTGTTTGCCGAACGAGCAGACGATTGTCGAGCAGACGAGCTCAATGTTCTCATTGCTTTCATATCTGTGTGGGGGTGAGCAATTCAATTAGATTTACTATCGAAGGGGAGAGGGGGTAGTAGTCAATAGTGGGTGGGTTTAACTTACTGGCTAGTTACGCCATAGAAATCACCCGTTTCGCTGCCCGTCGTAACGTCCGTGTTGAGATCCGCCCAACATTTAACCAGGTAGAACGCATTCTGTGGACCCTGCTCGTACAGCTCCTTGAGACCGCCGGATTTCTCCGGAAACTTGTCGAATATTTGCCGTATGTCAACAGTCTGTGATAAACATAAGATTAGATTAGAGATCTATATATATATATAGAGAGAGGGAGAGCGAGAGTGAGAGGGAGATGGGCAGTCGAGACTCACCTCAAGCAGCGGATCGGAGAAGGATGGCTTGCCGCCCAGTTGTACAAATAGATGTCGGTGATACTACGCAAGAGAAGAAGCGATATTTAGATATACATACACATGCATATACATATATTTGTAGAGGTTTCGATAGCACTTACGATCTCATCTCTTTGGATTTCCATGAAGGCCGTGAACTCGAGCAAGCGGAATTTCTGTGTGGCAATCGCGCGTCCCTCCCATGGCAATTGTGCGGGCGGAATACCAGCCTCGATTTCGCCGGACACCGCCGTCGATGGCTTGCCGGGCGTATAGGGCGGCTGGGCGAACGGCTTGATGCTGTAATCATAAAAACTATTGGTCAATGCAAATGCGTTATGTTTTTTCTTTTCGATTTGGGGCCAGCGATGCCAACTTACTCTTGCGATGTGCTCGGCTGCAGACCGGGTTGCCAAAATTGCTACAGAGATGCGTGAGAGGGAGAGAGAGAGAGAGAGAAATCACATAGTTAATATAAATGGAACGTTGTACAACACTAAAGCTAAGCACGATTTCATTAATATTGATTGATTTGGTTACATAGCCGATGATGACAGATGATTGAGCGATTGTTGATTGATTGATTAACTGATTGATCGATTGCCAATGATTATATACATATACAAATAGACCAGTACTGAGGTGTACTAAATTATTTGCACTATGAGAACACAACTAACGCAAACTATTTTGTTAAATATTAATATTTACATTTCTATATACATATACACACATATATACATATATATTTGGATATTTAGATAGATATATATATATATTGATGTCGATTAATAATTGTTGTTGTTGGCATGTAATAACAAAAGCAAGGAGTCGATTTCAATGAGCAAGCGAGCGTTGAGCAGGTGGATTCTCGAGCCTCAAGAAACACGAATAACGAGTAGCGAGTGGCGAGTGACGAGTGAGTGTGAGAGAGAGACAGAGAGAGAGAGAGAGAGAGTGACAAACTGGCGAATAACGAGTCGTAGTCAATCACAAAAAGGGGCGAGTAAACGTTTGGTGAGTAACTTACGTATGTGTGTGTGTGTGTGTGTAAGTGTGGTGAATAACGAGTAGACAACGTAATGATAATCGTATGCACGTTATGGACAACATAGAACGAGTTAAGCACAAGAGCATAAAGCAACACAGAGAGCAAACCAATGGAATGGCTGGAAAGGGAGAATGATGAGAGAGAGAGAGAGAGAGATAGTAGTGAAAAGTGAGATAGTATAAGATAGAGATTGAAAGAATCACAGAGAAAGAGAGAGAGAGAGAACGAAAGAGATGAAGTGAGAAAGCAAAATAATGAATTAGAGGCAGAGTGAGGGAGAGAGAGAGAGCGAACAAGAGAGAAAGAGGAAGTGAGAATGCAAGAAAACAATAAATGTACGTAGAGAGAAGATAGAGAACGAGAGAAATGAGAATGCGAATGAGATAGAGAGAGTAAAAGAGAGTGACAAATAGAGAGACAGACAGAAAGATGAAGAGAAAGAGAAAATATGAGCGAATATGAGAAATGAGAATGAGATAAAGAAGGTAAAAGAGAATGAAACAGAGAAGGAGAGTGAGAGAGAGAGAGAGAGTATAAGCGAAAGAAAGACAAAGAATGGAGATTGAGAAAAATGAGAACGAGAATGAGATAAAGAAGGCAAAAGAGTGAGATAGAGACGATGAGCGAGAGAAAAGCAAATGCAAATACAGAGACAAAGATCACAGATCGGGGATCAGAGATCAGAGATCAGCACGATTTAGAAGACGACAAGGAAACGAAATGACATGAGAAATAGAGGGCGAGACAGACACCAACAGATGAAGATGGAGAGAGAGAGAGCAGAAGCTAAGGCTAGAGCGAGGGAGAGAGAGAGACAGCATGAGTACACAAACATAAACGAGCGCAATACACAAATACACGAAACGCATGATCCGATGATCCGATGATGCGATGACCCGATGATCCAGCCAGCAAGCGCAATTAGAGCAGACCTGAAGTATAGCAGTTCGATCAGCTAATGAATTGTTGTTACAACTAATGAGTGTGAGTCGTGGCTGTGAGTGTGTGTGCATGTGTGCGTGTGGGTGGCCAATGGGGGGTTAACGATGTGAAGGCAATGTGACGGAAGGACGAGTCTAGGCGAGAGCCCTGAGAGCGAGCGAGAGAGACGGAGAGAGAGAGAGGTGTGCTGTTTCTGTTAGTTGTTGCTGATTGTTGTTTTTGTTTGTTTGTTGCTGTTGCTGTTGTTGTGGAAATTTGTACACCGATGTGAAGTGGCATATTGGCGGTTCTGAGTGGTTCGTATGCTTAGCATGGATAACTTGATTCTGATTGCTTACGCCCGGATACAACGGCGGGTGGTGCAACGGTGGCGGCGGCGGCGGCGGTGGCAGCGGTGGTTCGGCCACTGATGGTGACACTGCACCTGTTGTTCCACCACTTGACTGCTGCTGTTGTTGTTGTTGCTGCTGCTGCTGATGGTGCTGTTGCTGTTGTTGTTGCTGCTGCTGCTGTTGTTGTTGTTGTTGCTGCTGCTGTAGGTGGTAAACTGCTGCAACGGCCGCCGCATGTTGCTGATGATGTGGATGCATATGGCTATGCGTGTGGTGCGGCATAGTGTGATGGGAATGGTGGGCTGGTAGGTGGTGGTGGTGGTGGTGGTGGTGTTGGTGGTGTCGTGGCGACGGCGACGACGACGACGATGACGGCGGCAGTGCAACGCTGCTGGATGCAGTTGCACCGCCACCGCCACCGCCACCACCACCAGCAGTAGCAGCAGCAGCAGCCCCAACACCACTACCAGCACCACCCGCAGCTGCCGCCGCCGCCGCTGCCGCCGCAGCCGCCGGTGACTGTGCAACGGCAACCGCAGCCGCAGCGGCAGCAGCAGCGGCAGCAGCAGCAGCCGCCGCCACGCCCACCTGATGATGGTGGTGCGGATGATGGTGGTGGTGGTGCTGGTGCAGGTGCGCATGATGCGGATGCTGATGGTGGGCGGGCTGCGGCAAGTGCTTCGCGTGCTGGTGCACGCCCGCCGTGAGCGCCGAGGCGGCCAACGCTAGATTATTGGCCGCCTGGGCGGAGACAATCTGTGAGCTGGTCATTGAGCTCATGGCCTGCAGGGTCTGCTCTTTCTCATTGAGTAAATGCAAGGAGACACCATTTGGTTCCTGGAAAACAGATTGTCATATTGTTGGTTGGGTCTCGTGTGTGTGTGTGTGTGGGTGTCAGTGTGTGTGTGTCAGTGTGTAGATGGAGAGAGAGAGAGAGAGATGTGGCGACACACTCAAGCATTATCCAATTCTATCAGACGTCACTTGGCTAAGGGGGAAAACTCACATATGAAAGCCACAAGACTCCGCTTAGCACCAATACACGCAGCACACAAGCCAACTGTGTGTATGGGCGTGTGTGTGTGTGTGTGATAATGAACTGATGTGTACCATATAGATATATATATATGTATATATACACAGTTGACTGATCTATTGAACTGGGCTCCACTTGCAACTGAGAAACTCTTCCTTGCTTTTCATGCTCTTCGGCTAGATTTGCTTATCGACAAATTTTCCACATTAACAAAATACACAGAGCAGAGTTAAGCTCACACAGATAGAGAGAGAGAGAGAGGGAGTGTGTGTGTGTGTGTGTGAACGTGAGCTTAACTCTGCTTGGTTAAACAATTTATTGTAGTATATGTACTTAGGCAAAGCATGTGGACAATTAACGTATGGCAAATTGTTTGCTATATTCTGTTTGCTCTTCACATTTGGAATATATGCTATATGCTATATACTATATAGTTGTATATATGTAGATTTCTCTATATGTATGTATGTGGTATATATACAGATTTGGCACACTTACGACTTTGATTTTGGCTTGAATTTCACGGAGTTTCCGTCTGGCGAGCACTTGGATATGGGAGCTGACTTGTTTACGGGTTCTCGTCTTGCCCGTGCGCAGTTTGATGTAACGCGCGATTAGCTCGTTGCGCCCTATAAAAAAGCGAAACAGAAACAGAAGAAAAACCCCAATTAATATTAAGCAATATTATTATTATTATTAAATCAATAATACAATAGAAAATGCATTCAATTAAAGAAGAAACAATATAAAATGGATAAATATGCATATATCATATATGTACATATACATATATGTACATACATATAACTGCACATTTTTGGCGCCTAGTCAGGCATGAATCTAGACCAAGTTACGCTTCTCTGCAGACCATATTGAGCATAGTTATTAGCCAGACTTTTAACATATTGGGCACATTAAACAACTTAATAGATTTTCAAATATTTGTACAAATATTAAATATCAGATACATGTATATATATATATATGTGTGTGTATGCTTCAACTTGTAATATATTTGGCATATTAAAAATTTAATGGATTTTTCATATGAAATATCAGAGATTTATATATTTTTTTAAATAATTAATTCACTTAATTTTTCTAAACTTTTTACATATTATAATGATAAAAAAAATAGATATTCAAATTATACATATGTATGTATGTATACATATACATATGTATGTACAAATCTACATTCATTTTGTATATTTTCTTACATTTTAATCAAATTTTATTTGAATTCGTCGTGATAGACTTTTTACATATTTGGTAGATTTATTTATTTATTTATTTTATTTATTTTATTTATTTTGTTTATTTTATTTATTTTATTTATT